>APFE031064207.1:198096-376026 GCA_000404065.3 Pinus taeda
CAATGTCATATGTGGATAGGAGTATAATGAAAAAAATCGTAAACAAATGATCAAAGTGATTGAAAATTTATAAAGTTTGGCAATAATATAATTTTAATAAGCTTTCAAATTTGGACCTCCTAAATCATAGCCAAAATATGGGTATATAATAGGCACATAGTTAGGTTTGCACTGATACAATATTTTCTAGTTATGATGCAAATTTAGATGAAAAAAATTATTCAAGGAGGTGTGGAGACATATGATTTCAAGGAAAGAATTTCTTTTCCTTTTAAGAAAAGGTTGTGTTATAGATACAAAAGGAATAGTATTACAAATAAAAAAAGATTATTGTTGTTCTAGTTAAACACCTAGGCCAAAATTCGCAATAAACTAAATATTTCATGAGTTATCCCCTTATGGACGATTGCCTTCTAAAAATACACAGTAATCAAAAATTCAAGAGGGAAGTAACAAACCAATGAAACATAAGTAGATATTATCATTTATGTTTATTCACGATTTAACCTTGCACATAGTGAGGATTGAACTAACTTTTAGTTTTAGTTTCGACATGCTCTACTTTGCACTTTTTTCTTCGCTACAATATATGGGTTTTAAAAAAATCATTTTGTTAGCTGCTGCTGAAAAAGGACGGACTACAACAAATCCCTGTGATTAGCTCCCTTGTTTGTTCTCTTTTTACTTTCCAAATACTTTTTCAGTGTATTTTTCTCCATTTTTTTTAAAATGTCGTCATTATTTATCAGGAAGGTGTAATTTTTTGTGTTTCTTTCGCTAGCCAAAACATTTAGACGCTAATTCAGGAACAAATAATGTCATAAATAGTAGTGGAAGTAGTGCCAGAAATTAGCACCAGAAGTAGCATCTTAAATACTGTCAGAAATGGAGGCATCAATTTTCCTATAGATAGCATTAATGATAGCATTAGGTTTAGCTCTTTATTTTGTACCAACATTACCTCCTTGGTTAGATTCCTTTTTAGTGCTAGAATTAGATTCAGATGTTCCTAAATAGCTAGCTAATTAAGGTGTTGGGGGTTTAGTAGATATGGGCTTTGAATATTATGGGATTTAGGCATTTAGGGTACAACAATTTAGGGTGAAGGGGTTAGTGATTAGTAACTAAATTGGAGTTAGACATATTGGTGAACCTTAAACTAACAATTAAATTAATAATAATGAAACAATTTTAGAGATTAATAAATTCATTGAAAAAAAATTATATATTATTTTAATTTCATTTTATGCAGTCCATGGGTCATGGATAGATGATTTTTGTACTATGTAAGTTATTCTTGATGTAAAGTCATGTTCAATTCCAGCACAACAAAAAAAATGAATTATATTAAAATTACTAAACTTTAATAATAAAATAAATAATATATATATATATATAATATATATAATATATATATATAGATATTTATATATTTATTTTACTATATTTATCTCAATTTAATTTATTTTAGTGCCTTGGTTTATAAAAAATTCAAAAAATTAAGAGCATAACATTAAGCATAAATGTAAAAACGTTTTCTTAAAACAAAGAAAACAAATTTTCATATATATCATAGAATGGAAACTTAGATTCAATCATCTTTATATATTTAGGAAACTATAGGTGTGTTCATGAGAAAGACATAATTTTCTTCTCCATTAGATAAGTAACAGGGAACCTATGGAGGATGATTATCAAAAGAGTGTCTTACGTTGATAGGAGTACAATGAAAAAAATCTTAAATAAATGATCACAATAATTGAAAATTTATAAGGCGCCACAATAATATAATTTTGATAAGTTGTCAAATGTGGACCTCCTAAATTGTAGTCAAAATATCGGTATATAATATGCACATAGTTAGCTTTGCACTGATATAATATTTTCTAGTTGTGATGCAAATTTTGATGAAAAATCATGATTCAAGGAGGTGTGGAGACATGATTTTATGGAAAGAGTTTGTTTTCCTTTTAATAAAAGGATGTGTTATAAATATAAAAGGAACAATATTATAAATAAAAAAATTTATTGTTGTCCTAGCTCAACATCTAGGCCAATATTCCCAATAAACTAAATGTTTTGTGAGTTATTCCCTTGTAGATGATTGCCTTCTAAAAATACACAGTAATTAGAAATTCAAAAGGTAATAAACAAACCAATGAAACACAAATAGATATTATCATTTATGTTTATTCGCTATTTAACCTTGCACATAGTTAGGATTACACTAACTTTTTTCTGTAGTTTACACATGCTCTACATTTCACCTTTTGCTTTGCTGCCATATATAGGATTTAAAAAAATCATTATGTTAGCTTCTACTGAAAAAGGAAGCACTACAGCAAATCCCTATGATTAGCTCCCGTGTTTGCTCCCTTTTTACCTTCCAAGGACATTTTTGGTGTATTTTTCTCAAATTTTTTAAAATTTTGGCATTATTTATTGGGGTGGTGCAATTTTTCATGCTCCTTTCACTAGCCAAAACATTTAGGTGCTAATTTAGGAACTAATAGTGTCATAAATAGCAACGGAAGTAGCACTGGAAATTAGCACCAGAAGTAGCATCTTGACTACTGCCAGAAATGGAGCCATCAATTTTCTCAGAATTAGCACCAATGATAATGCTATGTTTAGCTCCTCTTTTTGTACCTACATTACCTCTTTGGTTAGATCCCCTTTTAGCCCTGGAATTAGCATCAAATGTTCCTAAATACTTATTTAATTGAGGTGTTGGGGCTTAAGTAGATAGGGTCTTTGCATATTATGGGATTGATGGATTTAGGGTACAGGGATTAAGGGTTAAGGGATCAGGATTTAGGGTTGAAAGGTTTAGGGATTACAGATTTGGTGCTTACAGGTTAAGTAGTTTAATGGTTAATGAATGGGTTCTTTCAAGTTTTGATGGTGTGTCAAATCTTTTTATTGTGGGATTACATTTTAGTTCCTTTACTAATTACGATTAATTAAGGTTCTAGGAGTTTTTTTTGTTACACAGACAATTTCTTAAACATTTGTTTCCTTTCCTAATTAGACCAGATCTAACAAATCTAATTATTTTTCCAGTTAATGCATACTTCACCCTACCATAATACTGCATGATTAAACCATTCTCACACCATTACATTTTACAATTAAACTTATCTAGATACCACCATTAGTAACAATACACTACCATTATTACTTTTTTATTCTTTATTATTTGTGTTGTACCATTCAAATATCAATGAAAATGTTTGGAAACTCCTTTTCATTTTAAACTTATGAATTGTTAATAAGGAGGAGTAACCACTTGTAATTCCAACACCTTGAAATTTTCCCCTGAGCATGCATCTATGTGCATTGAAGCAACTCTGTAACATGTTCCTAGAATTGTTGAGTAGTGTGCTTGTGAGAAACTATGGGTGGAGCAACCATTAGAGATGAACCTCACTTTGTTAATGTGTTGTTACAACATCTGGAAGCACTGGAAATTTTTTGAATGGTTGGATGGCTAAGTTGTTTTGAAAAAATATAGAGTTTCAATGAATTCATTTCTTTAGAATTTTACCAAGCCTTATTTTAACAACTCTTTGTGGCTACAAGATTTATAATTATTGTTATAAGAGAACTTATCACAAAAGTGACAAGGTTACCTAAGACAAGAGAATGGTGGTTCTCAAGGAAAGCGTCCAATCTTGAAGCTAAGGCCATATTCTTACAAGAGGGGGAATAATTGATGCCCAAGAATTGGGGTTTTGATAGAAAATTTTCTCCTCACCCTTAGGAAGATGTAGCCCTCTTCATCCAAAAATTCATTACCTTCACGGGTCGTTTTGTAATTATTTTCAACTATCACTTTTCATTACTGGCACTCTTGAGGACAGGGCAGCTGATTAATTTACCATACCACTTGTTAAAGTCATTACAACACATGGAAGAGGCTTTCAAAATGGGAAAACATCGAGAAACCTGTGTCACTAACAATTCACTTGTTAAATTAATCATCATGAATTCATTATAGAGACAAGGGAGCTCATGGAATTATTTGATAGTAAGACCTTGGGCTATTGCCAATGTGCGGCATGAAGAGAGTGATGAAGCAACAGTTAATGCTGAAGCATCCCCTAGTGCTAAGAAAACAACACGTACTAAAGTAGAACCCAATCTTGAAATAACACTTGTTGTCGAAAAGGCTCTAAGCAGAGTAATGTTGATACACCTCCTATGAATAATTGATGGAATCCTAAGAGGCGAAGCCCCATTAGGCTGACCCCTAATTCAACCTCACAAGGAAAGGTAATGCTAATATAAGAACATGTGGTTGTGTCTAGTGACTCACAGTAGAAAAGTCAAGGTGGGTGCTCAATTGTAGAGGAAGTGTTAGAGGAGGAAATTGTTGGAATTACACCTATACCTGAAACTAGACTTAGGAAGTGAATATACCTAGAGGGGCCATGTCAAAAACATCAATGAAGGTAATCAAAAGAAAATTGAAAAAGAAAATTAGTGAAAGAACACCTTGGAAGGCAGTGCAGGTAACTGTTATACCATAAGGGAGTAAAAACCCTACTACTATAGCTAAGGGGGAATGTGCTGATACAACTTGACCTCATGGGTTTGAGGAGAAACATGAAAAAGAAAAGTAGGATAAGTCCAGAGAGGAATAACCCTTGACACCTAAAATCTCAAATGTTACACCAAAGCCTGAACAAGAACTAGAGAAGCAGTAGGACACAAAAGGACCAGTAACAGAACAGCAAAGAGAAGAACAAGAGTTTGTTACTTCGCTGGGTAAGACAAAAATTGACCCTCTTGTTTAAATTGAAAATCTAAGAAAGGAAAATGAGGAGTTAAGGAAGCACATTTCGTTGGTTAAATAAAAGAATCACTTTAAGAATAAAACTAGATTAGATATGTTGGCAGAGGCTATATAAATGGCATCATCTACTATCTTAGAAAAATATTGTAAGGGTTGCTAATGAATCCTTGAGGAGGCTAAAATCATGGAGACTGTTACTGTTTTATTTGGAACAAAAGTGGGGGAATAGGACAAAGAATTTTAGCTATCTATTCCAGAAGAACCTACTGATGGAACTATTGTTATACAAGAACTAATAGCGAAAGAATAGAAAGAAGAAGAAAATTAGTCTACTAATACAAAAGGACATGTTTATGATATTTTAATTATACAAGAAGTAGGAGTTCAAATAGAGAAGAATGAAAATAAAAGGATTGCAGTAAAAGAGAACCTACGATGATGTTATTGTTACAAAAGAACCAACAATGGAGATAAATCAGTAGGGCAAGAAAAGGGATTAGAAAGAGGATTCTAAAACAAAATCTGAAACATGTAACATTAAATTTGAAGGTTTCATGAGGGTACTAGAGCAGTGGGAGAAATTAGTGCTCTTTTTCAAAGATGAAGTCATATTACTAAAGAAGCATGCAGAAATGGTCAATATGTTTAGGAATGAGTGGGATAAAAAACTAAGAATTGTAGAACTTGTAAATTCAAAAGGAGAGGAATCAAGCAATGAAATAAGTGAAGGAACTACAAGGAGATGTTAAGTTGTTACAACAAGAAAGGGATCTCATTTATGAGATCATTAATGGATTCTTATGCAATAGGATTCCTTCTCCTTCTTATCCTTTATATTTGCAAGAAAAACATTTTCTCTTCAAATAACAACCCTAAAGGGAAAGCAACCATATAAGACAAGGGAGATACATGACTTACTAGAAACATTTCAAAGTGTTAATTTCTCATAACAACATTTTTTGTGTGAGTTGTACCTGCATGATCCTGCTTGCATTGGGGAAAATTAATTCAATCTGACACCGCATGTGGGAGATGCACAACTTAGGGGTTTTGTTTCTTTTCTGCAAAATCAGATAGGTTGGAAAGTTACCCATGATACTACAACTAATGAAGAATGGATCGAACTTTTTATTGGAGAAGAACTTGGGTCAACTAAAGTTGTTACACACAAATACAATAAATAAGGTAGATTATGACCACTAAGACACTATTGATGGACCATCGAGAATTCTTTCTATAGAGATGTGACATAAATATACAAGGAATGAGAATTGGTGATTTAGAAGGAAGAAATTTGAGATGGGATCTTTCTCAACAATAATTGAACAAGGGAAGCCCTTATTATTATCAAAATTTTGAGTAAGCACTTTCCAAAGTTCATCATTACGTTGATTGTATTAGAAGTAGTGGTGCAGGCTAGATAACACTTAGGTTCATGTTCCATATTGTTTTGTTACCCACCTATTAGTATCAACACCCATATAGTATTATTGATAAGTTTTGGGAGGTAGAATTGATTTATTTTCAAGGATATAGGGTCAAGGGTGAAAACATGGTAGGAAAATAAAACCTCTCACAACTTCACTCTCACAATATTAGGCATCAGTAATGTCAGGCCAGGAGTAACTCCAGTTTGGCAGAAAACTGATACGATTTATTTCATTAGGTAGCTATTGTTATATACAAAAAATGTGACTGCTCAATTCATCTTCTTGATGACCGTTCACATTCCAAATTCACCCAATCACAGAGGATTAGGTGTCAACATTCCCCCCCTTAATCTAAAGGGATGTTGGTGAGTCCAAGCATCATTCTAAATCATTCAAGCTTTTCTCCTCCAAGCGCTTTGGTGAAGATGTCTGCAATTTGCTCATTTGTGGAACAATGACGGAGATGGATTGTTTTGGCCTCAACATGATGTCGAATCATATGATATTTAGTATTGATGTGCTTCGTTCGATCGTGGAACTTTGGGTTCTTGGCCAACTTTATTGCAGAGGCATTGTCAATCATGAGTGGAGTTGATTGTACTTGTTTTACCTGCAAATCTTCAAGAATTTTCCTGAGCCACACAATTTCTTTTGTTGCCTCAGTTGTTGCCACGTATTCTGCTTCTGTTGTGGAATTTGTTGGAACTGATTGTTTGCGTGATCTCCACGAGACAGCTCCTAATCCAAGACTCATAGCATATCCTGAAGTAGATACTCCAGTTTCTTTTTCTCCATCGAAGTCTGAATCAGAGTATCCAATCAAGCTGAAGACGTCCACCTGTGTGTACTTGATTCCAAGGTCTTGAGTTCCCTTCAAGTACCTTAGAACTCTTTTTGCAGCAGGCCAATGTCCCTCACAAGGCTTTTGCATAAACCTAGAGAGGATTCCAATAGCAAATGAAATGTTTGGTCTGGTAGTAGTGAGGTAGATGAGACTTCCTACAAGCTTTCTATATTTTGTTGCATCCTCAAATTCCTTTCCTTCAATAAATGTGAGCTTTAAGTTTTGTTCCATTGGAGTAGTGAGAGGATTGCATTTTGTCATGCCAAACCTGTTCAACAAATCTCCAATGTATTTGTTTTGAGAAAGAAATATGGACTTTGGATGTTGGGTTACTTCAATGCCAAGATAGTAATGAACATAGCCCAAATAAGTCATTTCAAAACTTTTTCCCAATTCTTTCTTTATGGATGCAATATAGCTTTCATTGTTCCCTGTGATTAAAAGATCATCTGCATATACCACAAGATATGCAACTATTTTTCCAGCTTTCTTGACAAATAAAGTTGCATCATGAAGATCAAAATGATTGAAGTTGAGTTTCAGAAGATGCTCAGTTAGTTTTTCATACCAGGCTCATGGTGCTTGTTTTAGGCCATACAAGGAATTCACAAGTTTGCATAATTTATGTTCATGTCCTTTCACAGCAAATCCTTTAGGCTAGGACATAAAAATATTCTCTTTTACATCTCCATTCAAGAAGGCAGTTTTTACATCCATTTGATGGACTTTCCAAACATTTTGAGCTGCTAGTGGAAAGAGTGTCCGGATGGTGGCCCATTTTGCTGTGGGGGCAAATGTTCCTCATAATCGATCCCTTCCTTTTGTGCAAAACCTTTTTCCACAAGCCTAGCTTTGTGCTTGTCAAGTGAGCCATCAGCTTTGTACTTGTTCTTGTAGACCCACTTGCAGCCAATTGGTTTGGTTCCAAATGGAGGATCAACCAGCTTCCAAGTGTCGTTCTTATGAGGGCATCATACTCCTTTTGCATCGCTTCTTTCCATTCATCATGAGAAGCAACTTCTTTAAAGGAAGTTGGTTCAAAATATATAGACAATTTCAATTCACAATCATAATAAACATCCATATCAACAAGTGAATTAGAGTCATCTACATCACCTCCATTTTCTCGGTTTAAATTTCTAGTTCCTGTTTTTCCAATTTCATCAGGGTGAACACTTTCAAGTGTCTTTGTCAGCCACTTTAGGGGACCTTTCTGAGGTGGTCCAGGCTACTCTGTTGATTGAGGTGGGAGTGAATCAAGATTGAGTCTCCCAATCCTATCAATTACATCACTTAAAGCATCATCCGTTGTTGGAGTTTCAGTCGGGGGAGAGTATTCTTCAGAAGAAGATTCCACATGTTGATCTAGTATACGAATCACCCCTTCAAGATGTGGAATCTAATTATCAAATTCTTGAAATGATTTTGTTTTTGCGAATCTATCCAAGCGATCAAGTTGTCGTTCAACAACATTGTCAGATTTGGATGATTCAAGAAAAATTACACCTAGGGGGGATAATATGGGTTACCAAGGGAGGTGCCCAAGGTAATAATGTAATAATGGGATGGGCCATAGTAATAAATAAGGTGGTTAACCCATATCATGTAAGGGACCACACGTAGTTAGTATTAATGTAATGGGCCCATGGTATTAGTGGATGGTATGAGGGACCCATGGTAATGATCCATGGTATTGTATTGATGAGGCCTATATAGAGGCTAGAGACTCCACATGGGAGATATTCAAGAAATTGTGTCAAGAATTATTGTATGAGCAAGCATATGGCTTGTGGAGTGTTCTCCTTCCTTAAGGAGTGAATGTATGGTGTTGCGCTACCTTAAGGGTTTGATAATAAAGAAGCATTCCTATATTATTTCTGGGTTTATTTGTATTGTCTCATACTTTCTTATCAAATCGATAATATTTCTAGGTTAGATCTACAACAAGTGGTATTAGAGCACTTTGTTGGGCAAAAACGTGGAGAATTTTTTTTACTTTTTGCAGGATTTCAGGGGCGTCGAGTTTTTAGATCAGATATGTACATTTTGGTACTAGATCTACAAAATCGAATTGTAGATCTGGATTCTATGTGAAAAAATACCCGATTTCAAAAAAAAATCGGTCAAATCGGAGTCCGGATGAAGGAGATATCGATGATTTAAAAATCAGTGGGGTTGTAGACAATTTTCAGGGCAGCGAGTTTGCGGCATAGATCTAGACGTCATGGTACAAGATCTGAAAAATATAATTGCATATCTGGATTCTATGTGAAAAAACACCCAATTTAAAAAAAAAAAAAAAATCAGTCGAATCGGAGTCCGGATGAGGGAGATATAGCTTATCTAAAATCAGCTCTTTTTTGCAGAAATTTTGGTGACGGAAGGAGAGTTGCAGCACAAATCTAAAATTCTAGTGTCTGGATCAAGATTTCTATCACATGGGCAAATGCAAAATGATTTTTCCATTTCTGAAAACAGGTTATAATAGGGATTCTGAGCAATATTGACGGAATTGTGACCATTCCAAATTTTCGCCAATTTTTTTGTGATGGCATACCTAGATCAGAAATTGAAGGACTTGTATAAATTTGACGGCTCTCATCCAGCCAAATGGCTAGTACAAATGGAGAAATATTTCAGATTGGATCACGTCTATGATGATGACTCTCAGCTTATGATGGGAAGCATGTACTTGGACAATGAAACACGACAATGGTGGCAAGGGCATCAACATGGCTATGGAAGGTTCTTGACTTAGGACGCCTTCAAAAAAGATATTATGGACCACTTTGACCGTAAAATTTTTGTTGTTAAGCTCACACAGACAGAAACATAGCCTAGCAAAGATTTTATTTTTACAGGAAAGAAGGAAACCGAGGAACCTAAAGAGTTATTTTCTGTTGGTATCTCCTTATTACAGGTTCATGGATTGATTCAAAAAGAGAATATCATTGTCTCTATAAATCCTAGTTGCAAGCATAATTTTATCAATGCTAATTTGGCAAAAAAATTGCAAGTTCCAACAAAACACATTGAAAATACACAAGTTGATGATGAGAATGTTCAAGTGTACAAGGATTTGAAGATTTCTATGGATAAGTATGTGTTGCATAGTGATTTTTATGCTTCAGATATGGATAACATATATGTTTTTTTGGGATACCCTTGGATGGAATTAGTAGGTACTATCAATATTAATGTACAGAAGAAATTCCTGAAGCTCTAGTATAAAAAGAAGAAAATCACATTACAGGATATTTCCATTAAGAAACAGGTAGAGTCCAAGGAGGTTGAAGTAGAAGATGTTCCAGGATCTGACATATTAGATGATGAGCCAGTGATGATAGAAAATCAAACACAAACAGAGGCTAAAGCTGAAAATGTTACAGGTGTTGATACATCAGAGGAGGGCTCAATGGTTGAAGCCATATTAGAAAAGAAGACACCACAACAGGCACCATAGTAGGGTGAATTAAAGAAAAAGACATCGTGGGTTAAAACTTCAACATATCATCACCCACATCACCTCGCAAGACAACCATCAATATGGAAACCATGTAGTCACAACCCCCGTATGGCGGATAGCAAGGACCAAAGATCCACCTACTACACATCAACACAGAAGAGATGCCACAGTCAACTTCCATATCAAGAGAGTGAGGCACTAACGAGATCAAGGGTTCACCTTTCTCTTGGATGGCTAGATGCACGTGCATGGTACTAGTGGACTACTCTTTTGAGTAGATCTTATTATTTTTGTTCTTTCCATGTTTCGGGGATGAAACATGCTTAGGGGAGTGGAATGTTATATACCTAGGGGGGATAATATGGGGTACCAAGGGAGGTGCCCAAGGTAATAATGTAATAATGGGATGGGCCATAGTAATAAATAAGGTGGTTAACCCATATTTCATGTAAGGGGACCACAAGTAGTTAGTTTATGTATGGGCCCATGGTATTTAGTGTATGGTATGGTGGAACCATGTAATTGATCCATGGTATTGTATTGTATTGAGGGCCTTATATAGAGGCTAGAGACTCCACATGGGAGATAGTCAAGAAATTGTGTGAAGAATTACTGTATGAGCAAGCATATGGCTTGTGGAGTGTTCTCCTTCCTTAAGGAGTGAATGTATGGTGTTGCCCTACCTTAAGGGTTTGATAATAAAGAAGCATTCCTATATTATTTCTGGGTTTATTTGCATTGTCTCATACTTTCTTATCAGATCTATAATATTTCTGGGTTAGATCTACAAAATGGAGTATTCTTCAGAAGAAGATTCCACATGTTCATCTAGTATAGGAATCCCCCCTTCAAGATGTGGAATCTGATTATCAAATTATTGAAATGATTTTGTTATTTTGAATCTATCCAAGCGATCAAGTTGCCTCTCAACAACATTGTTAGATTTGGATGATTCAAGAAAAATTACATCTCTAGATATAACAAACTTTTTATTTGCTTCATCATAGAGGCGGTATGCTTTGGAGGTATTTGAATACCCTAGGAAGATACACTTACGAATTCTAGCACCAAGTTTGTTTCCCTGTACCTTTGGTATCAAAGCATAACAGGTGGAACCAAAGATCCAGAGATGTTTTACCGAAGGAACATGTCCATACCACCATTCATAAGGAGTCTTGTTTCTTATAACATTAGATGGAAATCTATTCTTTATATATGTAGCACATAGAACAGCATCAGCCCAAAACATTATCTTTACATTTTTGAAGAAGAGCATGGATCGTACCATATTCAAGATTGTTCTATTCATTCTTTCAGCTACACCATTCTATTGGGGACTATAAGGCACATTTGTTTGATGTTTAATCCCATGTTGGAAAATATAGTGTTCAAATTAATTTGATGTATATTCTTTTCCATTATCAGTGTGAATAGACCCAATATGAGGTTGTGCATCATTTTCAATCCATTTATGAAAATTCTTGAATGTTAGGAAAGCATCAGATTTGTTATTCAATAAATAAACCCAACACATTCTGGTGTAGTCATCAATAAATGTCATGATATATTTATTTCCATTTGCAGAAGAAACGGGCATTGGACCACATAAATCTGAATGAATAAGTTCAAGCTTCCTATGTGCTCTTGAATGTGAGTCATGAAAAGACTGTTTGATATGCTTTCCTAGAATGCAAGCATCACAGAGCTTATGTTTCTAGGAATTGTAGGCAAACCAGCAACACCATTTTTCTTCAATAAGCGGAGACTGTCATAGTTTAAATGTCCAAATCTAGCATGCCATAATAAACTTGATGGAAGTGTACCTTCTTCATGATGAGAAATATAAGAGAAATGTTGTGCATGAGTAGATGTTCCTTGTAGTTTGAAAATCCTTTCTTCTTATATTCCCCTCATGACAAGTGAGTGACCAGATGCTTTTCTTACCTCAAACTTTCCATCAAACATATGAATGGAGTGGACTTGCTGGCGGATGTGGACCAAGGACAGCAAGTTTCTCTTGAGCTATGGGAGATATAGAACATGATCTAGAAGAAAATCTGAGAGACCTGGGAGTTTAATCCTGATTGTGCCAAGCCCTGATGCCTTGAATTTTGACTTATTTACAAAGTATACTACTCCATCAACATTGTCAGTGAAATATTCAAAAAAATCTTTTTTATGAGTCATGTGATAGGTTGCTCCTAAATCAAGCAGCCAATCATTTTTCCAGGAAGCAATTGAAGTATTAAACAAATCTTCATTTACTCCAATGTTACATTGGGCCTCAACATAGTGAGTGGATTCAGGTGCTTTACCTTTCTCTGTATCATCAGTTTTACCTTTCTGTTGGTTTCTTCTCTACTCAATTTTTTCCCATGGTAGCTTGCATGTAGAGGCATCATGTGATCCATTTCTTTTGCATCGAATATAGTGTAAATCTTCCTTTTCTCCTTGAGAATGTTTTCCCCCCCTGCCTCTGAAATATCTTCCTCTTCCTCTTCGTCCACATCTTCCTCTTGTAGAATCTTGAGCAGGATGCTTTTCTTTATGAGCAAGGCACACAGTCTCTTCAGAAGATTCAGGGGCTATCTTCTTTCCAAAGCCTTTTTCTCTTTCAACAAACTTTTTCACAAGAGAGTCAAAGGTTATATCTTTGAGATTTCCATTTGCTTGCAAAGACTCAAGATAATTGGAGTATGTAGGATAAAGTGCCTTGAGAAAAGCAGTAAGAGAGATATCCATCTCAACCTTAGTGGATTTGATATCATTCATTATAGACTTTATTTTAGATGCAAGAGCAAGAGGATCATTATTTTGCAGTTCAAGAGTGAAGAGTTTAATCATGAGTTGGACGACTTCAACTGCAGAATGTGAGTCATAGAGTTCATTCAGCTTTTGTAAAGCTTCAAAGGCAGTTGAATATGATGAAATATGGTGACTCACCTCTTTATTTACAGATGCTGCGATTAATGGATAAGCTTTGCCATTCTTGTTTTCCCAAATGGCGAGCTCTTTGTCTGAGGTAGGCTTTTCTGGGTCACTGTCTCCTTCTCCGACACACACTCCTTTCCACAACTCATTGAAGATGAGGGTGTGTTGTATCATCCGAGACCAATCAGGATAGTTCTCCTTGCCAGTGAGAACTATTCCTACCATAGAGATGATTCAATGCATTTTGTAAAGAAAAAACTTCTGCTGATAGAAAAAAAACACTTCTGCTGATATATAGTGAAATTGTACTCAAAAGGGCAAAAATACTTTGTGCACTATATTTTCTTCAAATCCCTCCAATGCTTAAAAAAAAACCTCATATAATATAACTAACATACAAACTTCGAATGGACATTTTACATAATGCTGGGAGAATGAAGATAACAACAATAACAACAATGGTCATGACTCATTCTTCCTCTCCACGGCCACTAGCAATATTAAGTCTAGGGCGCTACGTTACTCAATTTTAGGTTGCAGCTTCTCGGCGCAAACTTATTGGATTCACCCGATTTGGGCCAAACTTATTGAAAAGATGAAAATCTCAATGAAGATTAGTGGAAAAGGACCAAACCCTTAGTGAAGACTAATGGAAAGGAGCCAAATCCCATCAAAAATTACCAAAATATAATGGAAAGCTTGCAAAAATCCCGATTTCCACGCAGTTAGTAACTGTGAAGAAACGCCACCATTACGAAAATAAAATTGCCTAAGGGATGGAGCTTTTCCCGTTTCAGATTGTTCGAAGTTGGGTTTCCGCCCGCATGGAGGACGTCCCAGTTTCGGCTCCTTTGCGAAGACAGTGGATTCAAGGTTATAGAGTCATGAACACGAGAGCAGTTGGCTGTTCAATCCGCATATATATCAACAGTTCAATACGCAGCTTTGATACCATATATAGCACGAACTCAAATCCAAAAAACTGGACGGGTATATATATGTAGCATGAACGCAAGACCAAAAACTGGACGGGCATATAGCATGAACGCAAGACTGGACGAGCATATAGCATGAACGCAAGACTTCAAAATTTTAGACAGCGTTATGAACCAAACCCCAAGCGTTCAAAACCCACAACATTCAAGTTCAATAGCTATTCAAACGCATTCAGTAACGCATGTGAGAATAATCAGGTGAATGAATTCAGGCAGTAGAGGCGCAAGTGCAATGACGCTCTTTTTGAAATGTTTATGACAGTCAGAGAATTGAACAGTCAGACAGAGGGGTAGCTAATTTTATGGAGAATCTGCTCAACTATATGCAGAGCAGACAGGGAGTTACAAGGGACACAAGGGCTAAAAAAGAGCTGGCTCTGATACCATGTCAGGCCAGGAGTAACTCCAGTTTGGCAGAAAACTGATTCATCTATTATTCCATAGGTAACCCATTATTATATACAATAGGGAGTGATTGTTCAGTTCATCTCCGGATGACTGTTCACCTTCCCAATTTATTTTACTTACATAAAATTCCCAATCATGAAGATTAGGTGTCAACATTGAGAAGCATGTTTGGTGCAAGAGTAAACATTGTACATATCTTTTACCCTAATTGGAAACAAAAGGGGCTTTGCGGTTGGTTCACTTGGATCATTTTGACTGGTTAGTGAGATAGAATTCAAGCATGGTTGGATTACTTCTATGGTTTGTGAGAGGATATGACATTCTTGGGCAGAATTCATCTCGTGGATGTGCTTATGGATGTAATAGCCTTGAATCATTTTATAATTTAGATTTTAGTTTCTTTAGGTCACTAGATAGATTCACTTGCCTCATCTTTCTTTAAGTTGAATGTGTCACACCTAGAGTTAGAGGACTACCAAGCCCTTGTTGAAAGAGTTTGGAACCCTTTTCTTAGGGTAGTGGGGACAAGGGGTGGATTCTCTAGTGGGAGGATACCATGTCCTACATGATTAATTTAATTTTATTATAGGTTGGGGTAGGATGATAGCACAAAAGTAGACAAAAGTGTCATGCATGGCTTCATAATTGCTTGAGGAAGTTTGCATCTTTCTTGAAGAGGATTTGCATAATATGAGTCTTCAATATAAATATTTGAAGTTAAAGATGGTTTTTCGCTAAAGTGAGGACTATTGTTGCTAGAATTTCCCATATTCAGTCCCATTTTTAGTGGATTTAAGAGGAGGATGAGGGGCCTACATTCTATTTTGACTTCCTCAAGAGTAAGGTGGTTGTGGATAGGGTACTTGGAATATGGATCTCTTGTTGAAGATATTTACAAAATTATAGGTATGTTTAGCACATTTTTCAAAATATATTTGCTCCGTGCACTTGGACACATGGGGTGGTAACTTCCATGGATGCTTGTTGTAGGGTGGTCCCTTGTAATGATGCGAGTGGTGATCAAAATAGGTTGGATCGATACTTTTCGAGAGAGAATATTTATGTTTCTTTATATTCCATCTAGAAGAAAAAGTCTCCAAGAATGACCAATCTTCCTTGTGATGTTTACAAGGCCATGTGGAATACCATTAGCAATGATCTATGTTGTTTAGGATCTAAGGTGTTCACCTTTAGATTCCTTTTTGAGTTTTTTAATCAAGGATTGGTAAGGGTTATTCCCAAGAATGCAACTTAGGATTCTATTAGTGGGTGGTGACATATCAAATTGTTCATTGTTTTTAATAACATAAGGGTGGATGATTTGACTATAAGGATTTGTTCAACTGCTAAATATGTGGTGCATCAAGAGCATATGTATTTTGTGCAACGAAGATTCATTCTTCACACTATGTTTTCTACTTAGAGGGCTATGGAGTGGGTCTGGGAGATTAGTCAACAGTCCCTTATACTAAAGATTGCTTTTGTAAGGCTTAAGTTGCACAAAGCACCAAAACATTTCAAAGTTTATGAAAGGGGTACATTTAGAAACATCATTTCCCAAAAATGGAAACATCGACCGAAACATCATATCTATATATATTCATATATAAGTGAATCACACATTATATTGCAAGAGAAAAGGGAATAAGACCCATAGATGACAATTTAGAAGGAAAACCATGTCTATATTAACTTTCATAAATGATCACATGATGGTCGAGTTTCAGCCAAGTTTCGAAGTTTCAGGTACGAGTACGGCCCAAAACATTGGGTTTCTAGAAGTTTCATGACACATAGTGTAAGGCTTATGATAAGGTTGATTTGTCCTTTATTTTGAAGATGTTGACATACTTAGGTTTTGGACCCCGTTGCATTACTACGGTGAATTGTTTTCACAAATGGTTCAACCTTCATCTCAATCAATAATGCTTTGTCCCCACATATCTTCTTATGTTGATCCATTTGTTGGGAATATCCTTTGGCTCCTTATTTTTATGTCTTAACAACTAATGCATTGATTACTTGTTAGAGGTTTCTCACATTTCAAGGAATGTTAATGGTAGTATTCTCTTATAGATGGTTCCAATATGGTAACACAACACTTTGTTCATGATTCCCTCCTTTTGATGAGGGTAGAGAAAGACTCAATTTATGGGGCCCTTGAATGTATGGACACTTTTTGTTGTACTCCAAGTGTTATGGTTAGTGCTCATAAAACTGTGTTTTGGTTAGTAGAGTTGAATTTTCCCTTAATAGGATCCTTGTAGCCTAGTATGATATTCCCTTAGGGTCATTGTCTACCATTTGGGTATTCCTTTTGGAGTTTGGTTTGGCATCAATGCCTATGTAGGAGCCATATCTTCAAAGGAGTCACAGAAAGCTCTGTTTTTTACACCATAAGAACCTTCCCTTCATGGGAAATCTTATTATTGTTGGCTAGATTCTACAAGCTTCTCATGTCTAGTATGTCTCTTTTTGGTTCCTCATTATGGCCCAATTTCAAAGACTTAAATAGATTTTGAGGGCATATTTGTGGTCAAAATATGGTGGGGAGAAGGGTCTTCCATTCTTTACTTTGGATGTGTGCACAATGCCCAAAGGGTGAGGGGAGCCCCATTTTGATTGATGTTATCACTCATGCTAGCATTCTTGTGGCCAAAAGGATGGTGTATTACCTTGAGGGTTCAGTGTATTGGCAAGTCTTGTTTCAACATAGATGATCATTTCTGAACTTATTGATGGAGTTCTTAGGGTTCAATGCATTAGCAAGTCTTCTTTCAACATGGGTGATCATTGCTCAACATAGCAATGGAGTTCAAGGGGGATTTGGGTTATGTTTATCTCATCACCCCACCCTTTTCAGGTGACATGCTCTCTCATATTTAGGAAAATCTGGACAATGTATAAAGTTATTGCAATTTTGTTTCATTGGATTTGGGAAGGTAGTTGACCAAGTTGCGACTTAGCTTATTGATTCAGTTCAATTTGGTAGGAGCACGGTTCTAGCATTGCAGATTTGCCTAGATTTCAAGGTCTCCAACTAATTAGAAAGATCTTCTTCTAGAATGATTGGTGGGATTCTACATCTTATTCTTGGAAGAAGTGGGATGCTCTTACTCAAGAGTTTGGTCTTGTTTCCCATGAACATATCTCAATTATGAAGTTGAGAGGTCTTATCTTGGAGTCATATTTGTTTAGAATGAATACTAGGATGCATGGGCTATTTCAGAGGGATTGGGATTGGTGCTTTTTTCATTTGCTTCTTCCATGTGACTCTCGACAATTAAACTTCATGCTTCATGAAAGACACTTGTTATCCCCGATCCTTAGTGCACATTGGCTCTCCACAAACTTGTAGGATAGATGGGTTTGCAGACTTCAAAATGTTTGGTCGATTTGGATTTCTCATAAGTTGAAAGTTTTTTCTCGGTTGGTTATATGTTAGGGGTTTCCATCCCATGTCAAGTTAGCCAAGAGTGGACTTTCTAATGGGTATTGTCTAGTTTACCAGCACTCAAAGGTAGTGAAGCTTATATTTTGGGAATGTTTGTTCTTTAATCAATGTTGGAAGTACCTTGATGATCAATTTTCAATGTTGATTTGGGGAAAGATATGCTAGTGCTCTACTATGTTTAGTGATTGTTCCTCCCAAGTTCATCCTAGTTTTACAATGACATGGCATTGTCTAAGGATATTGACACTATTCACTATTTGGAAACTTATATGCAAGCTAATTTTTTCTCATGAGGTCAACTTTTTGTCTACTTTTTGTTCCATGTGGAAAGATGAGGTACACTGTCTCTTGGCCAAGGGTGTACTGCTAATAAAATATGCTCAATCTTTGTATCATGCAATGTAGATTTATTTTGGTTTTAGTTTCTCTAAGGAAGAGTATATGATATCCATTTCATATGCCCTTCCATATTTTGTGCAGATTTTTGTATAAATATGACAAATTTCCCAAAAATCAAAATAAAAAACTAAGGTTTCAAGATTGTAACAAAACTATATGTGAAGATACTTCTTGTATTTGAGGGTTGATAGTTAGAAATAGAATGGAATTCGGTTCTTTCTTATATACCCTTCCATCTTGTGTGCATATTTTTCTATAAATACACGGAATTTCCCAAAAATTAAAAGCAAAAATATATGGGTTCCAGATTGTAACACAAGCACATGTGAATATACTTTTTTTCGCTTGAGGATTGGCAATTAGAAATTGAATGGAATTCCATGCTTTTCTTTTTTACTTTCATGACTAATGCAGTGCATTATTGTCGGATACTTAGTTACTTTCATTTCATTGTCATTATATCCTTTTGATGGGAATTTTGTAAGAGGCCTTACAAGTTCCATACCTCTCTTTCACCCAGAAGTTGGTAACTCATAGCGATGGTTTTCTTGTTCTCTTGATTTCGCTTATTGCATTAAATTTTGGACCAACATTGTAAGCACATTCATTAATTGCCTCCTTTACTCTACATCTTTTCTAGACACATTGAGATACTACTTTGATTGCCTTCTTTTTGTCTTATTTGTTTTAAACCTTACCTTCATCATTAATGGTTTCTTGGGTATTATTGTTATATTTCTTTTTGTGCTTTGTTTTTTCCATCATGGTTCTCCTTGTTTCCCAGTGTAGGCACTCTCAAGGGCTATATGGTTTGAAAACTAAAAATTATGTCCCAAGCAATGCTATGAATCCTTGTATTTCCTTTTCTTAGTAAGATTGAGCATCATTTCATTCAAAACCAATCCCAACATGATATCAAATTATTGGATGATAGTAGCAATCTTTGGGGCCTACCCAAATTTGAGTGGTTAAAATACCTTTTGTTTTAGCAATACAACTCTTCCCTCCATGTTCTATGCTTAGAGCAGTTTACTTCTTTTCTTCTTATTAGCCACAGATTAGCAATCACATATACATTAAGTAAAGTGCAGATAGAACATCAAACGATCAACAAAAAACAAGCCAAGACAATAGACACAAGATGTGGCAGCTAGCCAAGGGCAAACCCCAATGCGGGGAAACCCTTTGATCAAATCTTCTTTTATCTTCAATAGTTCAGCAAAGAGAAATAGTACAAAATCAGAATTCTATAATTTTATATCAGCAACAGCAAACCCTAGATCAGTGAAGTCAAACTTGGTCAAATGAGTTGAAAGTGACCTCCAATATGCTTGGTCAATTTCCGCTCAACCAGCCCTCGAATAGCCTGAAGAAACAACCCTTGAACAACCCCCAAAACATAGTCAAATTGCTATTGACTGAAATCAACCTGCTGCTCAAAACTAGGGAAGTCAACATTGGTCAAACTTGTGGATGGATTGCCTCGATTTTTGTGCCAAAATATACGCTTGCCTATGAGAGGCAGCCACACCAAAACCGCACCCTTGATAGTTCAACGCTTGTTCAATGCAGGTCAAAGAGACCTTCAGCAACTTCTGCATCCTCCTTGCCCTAATGCGTCCTCCTTCCCACGTGTGAGCTGCTCCTTGTATAACCCAAAGCTAAGGGGAGAGAGAGAAGAATGAGTGAGATGAGATGATGAAAATGAATCAACCTCTCTTGTATTTATATGATTCACTAGGCATCTGTGCCACACATTTAACTGCTGGCCGACCTTGACAATTTGTCAAGTAAATACAAATAAATTCATATCTCCATAAATACTTGTTGGAATTGGATGATATTTGATCAATCCTACACCTCTCAACAAGAGGAATCTAGGAAAAATATCAGTTGCCATAAATGAGATGACCCACATGGAGTTTGGCCATAGTTGCCAATTTTAACACTCCCTCTCAACTAGGGAGAACTCCATCTGCAATCTGTCTGACCGTTGCTACTATCCCAGCCATCAAATGCATTACCCTGCACTTCTTGGCCCTACTCTGCTCTACTCGAACTATGAAGAAGAAGAAATAATCGAGGATGTATCACACCATCCTCCACTGACCTGAAGTCAGTCTCAGAGTGTGTCATACCACTCTCACTGATCCCAGATCAGTATCATTGATCCCAGATCAATGGAGGGTCATCCTAGCATAGGGAGTAAAATAGATACAACGATGTGTCCATCGATAGTACTACTATTGGTCCTTAACCCCATTTCCCTACTCATTGATCAGATGAGAGGTACTTCCCATGAGTCCCAGACTGCATGGGTAGGATGCCTCGATAGGAGAACTAATCATCCTGTCCACAGGAGAAAAAATCATCTTGTCCAACAATCACCACAGGAGAACTAATCATCCTAGCCCACAGGAGAACTAATCATCCTGTTCCACAGTCGCCACGGAGAACTAATCATCCTAGCCCATAGGAGAACTAATCATCCTGTTCCACAATCGCCACGAAGAACTAATCATCTTGGCCTACAGTTGCCACGGAGAACTAATCATCCTAACCTACAGTCACCACAGAGTATCAGAGGGGAAGGTTGAACCTTTCACCCTATACATAGTGCACCACTAGGGGATGGTGAGTCGCTCTTTGGTCGCATGTCGCTCCAAGAAGTACCCTGTCCCCCTGGAGCTCCCAGAGCTCAATACATCATACTCAACCCTCATAAGAGGGTCTCTGAATGACACCAAGTCATTCTCGGAAAGTCAAGAATTTGACCTTTCCCAGGGGCTTTGTCAAAATGTCGGCGACCTGTTCATCTGTGTCGATATGTTGGAGCCTTATTGCTCCCTGCTACACCATATCCCGAATGTAGTGGTACCCAATATCGATATGCTTGGAGCGATCATGAAATACAGGATTCTCCGATAAACAAATCCCGTTTTGGTTGTCACACAGGATCGTAGTGGTATCCAATGTAAATCCAAACATCTCACTGAAGAGCTTTCACAACCAAACTGCCTCACAAGAGGCCATACTAGCAACAATATACTCTTCCTCGGCGGTGCTCAAAGCCACTGACTTCTGGTTCTTGCTCATCCAGGATATCGAGGCAGATCCCAAAGAGAAACAACACCCGGAAGTGCTCTTTCGGTCCACCACACTACCTGCCCAATCAGCATTGGTATATCCATGTAGTCTCACATCTCTGGTAGTGTATCTCAACCCATGAGTGATTGTGCCACGAAGATATCTCAACAGATTCTTGGCACCAATCCAATGTGAGTGGTGAGGCTCAACTATATGTTGACTCAACGTGTTGACTGCAAAACATATATCCGAAAGAGAGTTCACCAAGAACATCAATGCTCCGATGAGTTGACGATACTCGGTAGCATTTTGTAAAACGGGTCTAGCAGCACAACCGCTTAACTTCTTGAAGTCAAGCTCCATCGGGGTAGTCACAGGCTTGCAGTCCACCATACCGAATCTCTCCAATATCTTCACTAAATATTTTCCTTGAGATAGGAAAATCTCCCCTGGCTTCTACCAGACTTCTAATCCTAGGAAATAGTGCATCAGTCCTAGGTCCTTCATCTCAAATTTAGAAGCCAACTCCCTCTTACATTGTGAATGAGAGGTTCTGCACCTATTAGAAAGAGGTCATCAACCTTAAAGTAAAGGTTAGGGTCGACTTCACTCCTAGTGAATCCCAGCTTTATCAAGTAGCTATCAATCCTCTCATATCATGCTCGGGGTGCTTGCTTCAACCCATAGAGGGCCTTCTTCAACCTGCACACATGAGATTCTCAATCATGAATCTCAAATCCTTCGGGTTGCTTCACATAGACCTCCTCTTTGATCGAACCATGTAAGAACAAGGTCTTGACATCCATCTGATGTAGGTTCCATCCTTGCGAAGTAGCAAGGGCTATGATCGAGCGGATGGTGGTATATCGGGCAATAGGTGCAAATATTTCGTCATAGTCTATACCTTCCTTCTAAGAGAAGCCATGAGCGACAAAACGAGCCTTATACATTTCCGCACTTCCATCAACTGCATGCTTTATCATGTAAAGCCATTTCGAAGTGACAATTACTTTGTCCTGGGGTCTAGGGACCACATCCCAAACATCGCTTTTCATGATGGACTTAGATTCCTCAGTCATAGCATCCTTCCATACTTGATGCTTGACAGCTTCTGCAAATAACGAAGGCTCATTTTGGATGATCGTGCTCATGATGGTCAAGTATCCCTAACACCTGGTCAGCTTCTTACTTTCTTGGAAGGTTCCCCTGGGTGAAACATGCCCTTCAGCATCATCAAGTGTCCCCCTAAACCATGAAGGCCTTTTCCTAGAAGAGGAAGACTCTTGTGGAGGGGGATCAATAGGATCCATAGGTTCTTTCACATCGGGCATCATCTCATCTTCCTTTTCCTTTGGTTCCCTGGTGTCATCTTCTTTAGATCCCCTTTGAGTGGGAAGATTGTCAACTTTGCTAAGAGCCATATCTTCGTCAAAGGTGACATCATGGCTAATCTCGATTTCCCTTTGATCAGCCACATAGATTCTATAGCCCTTAGTGTTTCTGCTATAGCCTAGCAAGATTCCTTTCTTTCCAGATGCACCCAATTTATTCCTCTTCTCCTTCGGCACATGAAAATATATCAGACTTCCAAAAATTCTAAAATGAGATACATCAGGTTTCTTACTAGTGAACATCTCTTCGGGAGTCTTAGAACCCAATGCTTGATGAGGGCATCAGTTTTGCACATATACAGTGGTATTCGCAACTTCGGCCCATAGAAACTTCAAAAGTCTTTGATCATGGAGCATAGCACGGACATCTTCCACAATCGTACGATTCTTCCTTTCCGCCACACGATTATGCTCAAGAGTATATGGTGTTGTAGTCTCCCTCTTAATGCCAGCCTCTTTGCAAAAGTCATGGAATTCATTGGATTCATACTCAGTCGCATTATCAATCCTTAAGATCTTGATCTTCTTTTCGGTTTGATTCTCAATCAAGGCTTTGAAGTGATAAAACCAAGTGAACACTTCATCCTTCTTTTTCAAGAAGTATATCCAGGTCTTGTGAGAATAATCATCTGTAAAAGTGAGGTAATATAAATATCCTCCCAAATAGTTCAAAGGCATCATACCAGATATGTTTGAGCGAACCAACTGCAATATATCAAAGGTCCTGCTTTGGCTTGAGGGGAATGATCCCCTTTTCAGCTTCCCTTCCACACATCTAGGACATACACCTTCTTGCTCTACTTGGAACTCGGGCATCCCTGTCACCATTTGTCTTGCATTGGGTAGAGCTTTATAATGAAGGTGAGCAAACCTCTGATGCCATAGTTCGGACTGGAGTGATGTGTCACAAGACATGACACCCAGCGAACTTCCTCCAACCTGATATAATGAATTGACTCGAAACCCAAGAGTGAAAGCTTCCTTAAAATTCTTGTTCCATACACGTACCTTGCCATCAAAGAAGGTTACCTTGTAGCCTTTGTCCTCCCTTGCCGAAATGGACACCAGGTTCTTTTTGAGATTAGGTACATATAGGACTTCTTGCAAATGAATTATATTAGCGTGATTCAATTGAAGAGTGACATTCCCTACGCCTTTCATGGGATATTTTGAGTTGTCCCCAAGAACAATTTCCAGGTTGGTCTCCTTTTCTATCAGATTGGAGAGAGCTTCTTTGTAGCCAGTGAAGTGTCTTGAGGCACCACTATCAATAAGCCAATTTCCCAGCGAGTCCAGGGGAGCAGTAGTAGAGAGGGCCGCTGGTAGACAATATTCATCTTGCTTATTGTTAACAGCATTAGATTCATACCTGGAGTTTCTTGCCTTCTTGAAGGGTTGTCCTCTTCCTTGATTTCTAGCATTTCTTTTACCTCTACCATTGGACCTGCCATTCCTTTGATTGCCTCGAGAGTGATTTTGGTCATCGTCATGGTGTGAGTCCCTTTTATTAGGGCACTCCCTCGCATAGTGACCCATTTTGTTGCAATTGTAACATCAACCTTTTCTTCCATCCTTTGGTCTAGCCTTTCCTTTGGATTTGGCCCCAGAATTGTTTCTTCTTTTAGCATGAGAAGAAAAGGTGGAGGGATGGCCTTTAAGTGCGGGCATTTCTTGCTCTTCCATCCTTGTCTCTTGTTGAATACATCTAGCCATCAATTCCTCAAATCCTGGGATGACATTATTGTTGAGAAGAGTAGTCCTGAATATATACCATTCAGGTGGCAGTCCTCCAAGAGTTGTGATAGTCATTTTCCTGTCAGGAACTACTTCCCCAATAGATAGGAGATCATTCTTGATCTCGGTGATCCTTAAGAAATATGCTTGCATACTCTCATCTTTGTCCTTCTTAATTTCCTTCAGCGTATTTCTAAGGAACAGAGCTTGATTTGCATCATTCACTTTAAATAAACTCACCAACCTATCGTAGATTTTCTTGTAAGTTGTCAGCTCAGAAACATAGCCCACCAAGCGCTTGTCGATGGAGTCTCGGATGATCTTCCTTGCTTTGACTTCTCCCTCAGACCACTTGCTTTTGGTAATGGCGAATGCATTTGATGGAGGCGCAACAATATTGCCTCTCACATGGTCCAACACTTCCTAATCTTCTAAAGTCAGATCGAGAGACATCTTCCATCCATGATAGTTAGACTTATCACAGAGCTTGTCTTCAGCAGGGAAGAGTGTTGAGGACCCCATGAAGTTTTTAGGATAGCCTTGCCAACCTTCTCTTCGGTAATTGATCTTGCTCTTGCTCTTGCTTGGGCTTTGTCTTCACCTCAGCTCTGATACCATGTTAAATTTTGGTATGTTCTATGCTTAAAGCAGTTTACTTCTATTCTTCTTATTATCCACAGATTAGCAATCACATATACATTAAGTAAAGTGCAGATAGAACATCAAACGATCAACAGAAAACAAGCCAAGACAAGAGACACAAGATGTGGTGGCTAGCCAAGGAAAAACCCCAATGTGGGGAAACCTTTTGATCAAATCTTCTTTTATCTTCAATAGTTCAGCAAAGAGAAATAGTACAAAATTAGAATTCTGTAATTTTATATCAGCAGCAGTAACCCTAGATCAACAAAGTCAAACTTGGTCAAACGAGTTGAAAGTGACCTCCAATATGCTTGGTCAATTTCTGGCCAACCAGCCCTCAAACAGCATGAAGAAATAGCCCTTGAACAACCCCAAAAACATAGTCAAATTGCTATTGACTGAAGTCAACCTGCTGCCCAAAACTAGGGCAGTGAATGCTCATCAAACCTCTGGACGCATTGCCTCGATTTTTGTGCCAAAATCTATGCTTGCCTTGGAGAGGCAACCACACCAAAACCACACCCTTGATGAGTCAACGCTTGGTCAATGCAGGTCAAAGAGACCTTTAGCAGCTTCTGCATCCTCCTTCTTCCCACGTGTGAGATGCTCCTTGTATAACCCAAAGCTAAGGAGAGAGAGAAGGATGAGTGAGATGAGATGATGAGAAAATGAATCAACCTTTCTTGTATTTATATGATTCACTGGGCATGTGTGCCACACATTTAACTGTTGGCCGACCTTAATAATTTGTCAAGTGAATACAAATAAATTCATATCTCCATAAATACTTGTCGGAGATCTTTAGATCAATCGTACACCTCTCGACAAGAGGAATCTAGGAAAAATATCAGCTGCCATAAATGAGATGACCCACATGGAGTTTGGCCCTAGTTGCCAATTTTAACAAATTACCACCTATTTTTGACCTCCTGGATCCCATTCAACTCAACCTATCTTGATATTGCCCTCATCCATTTACAATATCACTCCTTTACTTTAGATTAATGTCACTTTTCTTGACGGGAACATACCTCTACTAACACTTGCTTCGTCTCAGTTTAGCTCATACAATCATGGCCCTTCTAAATCAACTTGTATGCTATGAAACTGGATTCGTCTTCGCCCCCCCCTTTTTTCATGAATCCCATGAATCAGACATGATTCTCTAGGACAAGTGTCTGATTCTCGTGTCCAGTGTGCCCTGGAGCGTGTCCATCATATCCTGGAGCATGTCCTAGAGTACACCCATCTATCATTGTTGAAGATTGCAGATACACGGTTTGCCTCTTCATTCATCATGTTGAAGAGGTTAAGGGAGGTCAATACTGCTCTTAGGGCCATGGTTATTTCATAGTTTTGGTCTTTTCGGAGAAAAACAGATCAAGCAACCTCAAAAAGAGTGAAGGAAACAATTTTAGATGATGCTTAGTGGGAGAGGGTAGATCTCACTGTTAAGATCATGGACCCTATCATTACTTTGCTACGATTTGCAGATATAGACCAACCTGTCCTAGGAGAGGTTTATGAGGGATGGGATTCCATGATTAAGTCCGTGAGGACCATTATATTACAAAGAGAGTGCCTGAGTATGAGACATCATCAGAGGCCTTCTTCACCACCATACAGGATATTCTTGTCAGCAGATGGGACAAGAATTGCACACCTTTGCAAGATTTGGCTCACTCATTGAACCCAAAATACTACAGCCATGAGTGGCTGAATGGTGGACCTTCCCTAGATTCCCTCCTCACATGAATGTTGAAATTTCATAGGGGAGAATGGATAAATTAAGGTAGACTTTTTAGGATAGAGCATCCCTTGATGAGGTGGAAGATGCCTTTATAGAGATTGCCATTGCAACTAGGCGATTTACAGGCTTTGATGTGATTCGAGACAGGGGGACTAAGAAGCCCTATTTTGGGCTTGGGGCTCAAAAATGGGTTTCATGGGTCTCTAGGTGGCTCGAGATCATGTCAATACTCCATCAACGAGGGCTCAAAAATGACACATGCCCTCCCATGTCTCCCTAGATAAGACACAAGCTCCTCTGGGACTTGGGTTAGCTACCCAATATTAGGTGGAATGTCTAGCCGATTAGGGAATTGTGGTCCAATTGCATCATCTCTCGAATAACTGAGGCAATGAACAAGCTAATAATGGTGCTGAAGAAGCCCATGGTGTAGCAATCAATGCTTTGCATGAATGGAGGCCCATGGCTCTCAACACTCACACTACAAAATGCTATCATGTTGGATCTTGTATAGGGAGGCCAAGTCCAAGATGAAAACCCACATGTGATCCTATATAAGGTCCAATGTGTCTCCTCACCTCCAAACACAATAATTCATTAATGCAATTGAGTAAATAGGCATGTTGAATCAATGACAGAAATGAGCCTTTATAGCGAGTTTCCCTTCCAAATTTGGGTTTTTGAACATGTAATGGTGCTACCTCCCTAGGTAGGAGTGGCTATTAAAAAATCTTATTAGGTGTTCCCAGCCCCTAAAGGGAAGGACACGTCCAAAGTACATCCTTCAAGTGGTAGGTGTCATGTGGATATGACGAGGTGGATGGGGACACAAGGGTCTCAAGGCCAAATGCCACGGGATCAAGGGTGGTAATGGTGAGGCATGTCCACATATTTGGGTGTATGAATGTAGGAGGGAGAAATCATGGTATATGAGCTACCCGACCTTTGTTTTTCCATCGTTCTTATTTATCCTTTTTCCTTTTATTGATTTTTATTTTATTTCATGGCTCGAGGCTCCAAGGGATGAGAGCATGATGTCTATGATATAGCAGTGATTACCCCCTTAAGGTGGGGCAACTCATCGCCCACCAAGGGTTGGGACATACATGGGTTACTTAATGATGCAAGGGGCACTCATAGGGGCCCTAGGAACCAAGGTGATGGCCATAGTGATAAGCAAGAGAGCTCATGCTTGGCTTTTGCCCATGTGCTAAATTTATTGTCCCAACTCCCGACCATATTTTGCATTTGATGGTATATTTCCTTTTGTAAGTGGCCATATTATGCTTCTATCTCTTCTCTTTTTGGCTACATCAACCTTCGATGAATTGTTCTAAGCCCGGGCCATATATGTGGACAAGGGGGTGGGGGGAATTAGAGCCTTGCGGACCCATAGTGGGAAGATGATAACATGGGGCATGTAATGTGGGTAGGGGAGTGAAAAATATGGAACAAGACATCAGACTATGCTACAAGAATCGGGGTTTCCCAAGTAATTCTCATCCTAAAGCTATATGCCGGTTGGGGAGGGGAGATCCCACAGGGTTAGGGTTCAAGATTAACCCCCCAATTATGGTAAGGGAACAAGACTACAATCAAAACCCTTCCTCCTTCCAAGTAACCCAGTCATCCATACGTAAGCGTGCCCAAGAAAAACAAGCATAAATACCCAATTACATAATTAAAAATCACACCTTTAGGATCGAATGGCTCACCTTAAAACATACGATCTTGACAAATGGGCGAGGGTACACAATGGCTGGCTCAGGGGCTAGAGATAAAATAACACATAAAAGTTATCAAGTGGCTATTAGAGGTTGTTGTTTCCAGTTGAAGGAAGATACATCGGAAAGAAAGTGCTCCAAAGGGTTGGTACCCCACTTTTGGTGGGCTACATTTGGTTCCAGCGAGGACATGAGCTCACCGTAGAGTGCATGATCCATGTACTCTACCAGGGAGTTCATGAGAACCTTAGCAATCCTCTGGGACCGTAGACCTATCACCTGCACATGATAGGCTATGTTTCAGAGCATGTGCATTAGGCACCCTTGATCGCCTTGTTTTTCAACAAGTATATAATAAATTGCGCAATAAATAAACATATTCTAAGATACAACATTAAGCTAAATGAATCTAGCCTACCATGACCAATCAATATGATATTAAATTCTAATGCAAAAATAAACATGCAATGCACCTACTCTAAATGCATAAAAGGTAGCATGCATGTGCTTAATGTAGTCATACAACCATTGTAACCAACATATAATCATATCGATATTGTACTTCATATTCCTATGATCAGTTATGAGATGAAACCAAAAATAATAATGACACACATACACAATATGATCAGGGTGAGAAGTGGGATAATAAGAAAACCATTCATCACGAAAAGAGGTCAGGAAAGAAGGGAAAGCATCCATCTTGAACAATCGAATCAAATCTTCCAAGTGAAGAATGGAGGATCCAATGACCAACTTCTTGAATTCCCTCTCAACAAGCTCCTTTGACAAGGAATTTCTAGAATTATATTGAAAGAGTTGGGAAGGAGATGGGGAGTCATAGTGACAAGAGGTCATTACCTCATTCTTATCACCCTCAAGATCCTCTCTACTGTTATTAACCATAAGATGGATTTGTTAGTTTTTGTAGCATTGGATGTGTTCTAGCCACAAAATTTGGTGGAGAGGCTAGAATACATAAGATCTCCAAAACCCATAAATCATTTATGAAAATTCCACCTAGATATGGCTTAATTAGATTATTAACCAATTTTTAAATATTTCTTATGTCTAAACTTAGGTAATATGGTTAATTAATCAAAATTAATTAAGTCAAGGTGAGAATCATCTAGAAACTCACAGGATCGACTTCAAGATGATCCTAGCCATTGATTAATTTGCAATTTTGGTTGTTGGTGCTCCAACAATGGATTATAAGAGGAAGTCGATGGGTACTTGGATAAGGCACACCAAAACACTAGCAATACGATTTCCTTGGCAAATCGATTTCCAGAGAACAACAACAGTTGTTGGAGAGATAGAGATCAAAGCAGTGAGTGAGGGGTAGGAACAGTTAGTTTGGAGGAGATTTTCCAGATCCAGAATGTCAGCTACAGGAGGGTCGAGCTTCCTTAGTGAGCCTGTGCATAAGCTTCAGAGCCAGCAGTTCAATTAGGCCGGACAGAGGGTCGATTCAGTTGCTAAAGGCCAGGAATATTTCCAGAAGGGATCAACGAGTCATTCTCAAAGGATGGATTGGGAAGATGGCTTGATCAGTTGCAATTCTAGGCAAAGCATACCAATGGATGCACAGGCTTGACAAAAGGGTTTTGTGGAGCCCATTCACAGCCAGTTTTGGAGTTGGATCAGTGTCGAGTGAGACAAAATTGTGAAAATTCCTAGACTCGAAGGAACCCCTACTGTAGCAAATCTGAATCTACTTTACCTACTTGATTTTTTTATTCATCAAGTTATTCTTCTGAATGCTAAAGCAAATTACTTCGACAATCTACACTAATTAAATATTTGATCTCATGAAACATAAAACAGAGAAAAGAACAAGATACATAGGACACACTTATTTTTGGACACAATAGTCCTCGAGAAAACCCAATGCGGGAAAACCAGTATAGCAGCTCTGAGGGATTTATTATTGTGTAGGAGAAATATCTAAATACAAATCTAGGATGCTCATCCAGCAATCATTTACAAATAAAATATTGGCGGAAAATCTGAGTGAGTTTTACCTCACTTCACCCGACAGAATTCCAGTTGATTCGGCACAAGACTAGTTAACCCTGACTATTTCTGTGTCACCTCCTTTGCCCTTTGCGTCAGCTTTCCTAACAGTTCCGTCTTCTGCCTTCTGTCTGTATTCTCCAAAAAGTCCTCTCGGATTCTCACTACCCCTCTGCTGCAAAATGATCACTTAATACGAAATCCTTAGCAAACCCTGCCCTAAGAATCAAATTCTTGATAAATTAGTTCTCTCCATGTGTGTTTTCAAATGAACCCAAGCCTCCATTTTATACTTTTCCTGTTGAGTCTTCAACAGTCGATATTAAGTCTTTAATCAACGGCTAAGATTGAACCATGACTTGATTAGCCTTCTAGATCATTCTCACCCATATTTTGGATAATACCCATTAATATTTTAGTTTCCCTAAGCTTAGACTTAGGAACTCCATTAAAAATATTAATTATTTTAAGAAAATACAATCCAGGTGGAATTTCACCAAACAGTTTCTGGGATATTTAGAAATCATGTGCCTTAGCCTCTCCACCAATTTTCAAGGCTAGAGCACTTTGGATGCTACCAAAAACTAACAAAAATTTGTCTCACTAATTTTTGTGGCCAGTTTCTCCTGTAGTGGATTCCCAGTTTGTGCATCCACATTGTGCTCTTATTTTCACTATTGCTTAATAATAAAACCCTCAGCTGCTACACCGATTTTCCCAAGTTGGTTTTTTCCGGGGACTTTTGTCCAAAAATAACGGTGTCAATTTTATTATGTGTGCTAGTATTTTCTCAGTTTCCAGCGTTATTATTTCCGTAGTATTTTATTTGTGAAGGTTGCAGTGTGATTTATTTGATATTCGTCGTAGGAGATAAATTGTTATTATAATTAACAATTAGAAAAATAAATTCCAATTACTGTAATAGGATTTTAGTTGTGAAATTTTCACATGGTATCAAAGTGTGAGTGATTAGCTGGAAGCTCAGAAGCAAAAGGAGAGAATTCTGGTGCTCAGAGGGAGCAGCAAGCCGAAATTTTCAGAGGCAACACAGTGCTCAAATAGGCAGGCTGAATTGCTGAGGCAGGAATTCGATTTTTAGTTGCAGGATGTGAAATTTTATCTATTGCAGCTACTGGAAATTATTCTTCTAACTCAGAAATTAATTATACAGTTTATTTTCTATGGAAAATAATGAATAAAATCACGGCTGCAATTTTTACCATAAAAATGTTGCGGAAGAAATAAAATACTAGAAATTGAGAAATTCTAGCACACACAATAATGTTGACAAAGTTATTTTTGGACAAATGTCCCCGGAAAAACCTAGTGTGGGAAAACTGGTGCAACAGTGAGGGCTTTTATTATTAATATTCAGCAGCAAATTTGAGTACAATCTGGATACTGAAAGCTAGCAATCCACAACAAGGAAATTTGGCAAAGATATACCCCAAGCAACCTCAGCACTTGTGATGCATGCACTCGCGCGTTCCTGTACTCGTGTTCCTGCACTTGTGCGTTCCTGCACTAGGAATAACTCAGCCTCTTGCTACTGCCTCTCCGGATCTAGAAATATTCCTCCGGATCACTGTCTCTGCCCCTCACTGACACTACGTCCCTCTCTGGCTTGAACTCTACTACTGCTAGCTCGATCTGCTCAAGGAACTGTTGCTCAAGTGTGCTCTCCAAGTGTCATTGATTTCTTCTTATTATTCTCTGTTGGGACTCCAACGGCCAAGATTAAATCTTAATCAATGGCTAGGATTAACTAGAAGTCGATCTATGTGAGTTTCTAGAACATTCACATCTTGACTTAATTAATTCTGATTAATTAACCATATTCACTAAGTTTAGACTTAGGAAATTTCTAAAAACTGGTTAATAATCTAATTAAGTAATTTGTAGGCGGAATTTCTAGAAACGATTTTTGGGTTTTGGAGATCTCATGTATTCTAGCTTCTTCACAACATTCCATGGCTAGAACACATCTGATGCTACAAAAACTAACACTCCCTCTTAGCGAGGAATGTGTTCTAGTGCTCTACTGTACATCTTGTGATAACACCCTATCTTTGCATCATGTCCTGTCACGTTGCTAATGTCTATCCATACTGCCCAACAACCACTATGCAACTCTGATATACGTTGCATCTATGCTGCTATTGGCAACTCCCTCTCATTTGTTGCTGCTACAACTGAGAAACATCCAAAATAGCATGTCACTGCTACTCAAACAAGTTCTCCACCATACCCATATGTTCTCTAAAATAAACGAAATTAACTCTCCCTAGAGCTTTCATGAGTATATCTGCAACCTGCCCTTCTATGGGAACATATTGTAGCTGGACTGCTCATCGTTGTACACAATCTCTGATGAAGTGACACCAAATATCGATGTGCTTTGACCTGTCATGAAACACTAGATTCTCAGAGAGCTTTATGCAACTCTGATTATCACAATAGACTCTGGTTACCTCCATCCTCTGCCTGAACAAGCTCACTAGCAGTTTCCAAGGCCATATAGCTTCGCACGTAGCTGTGTTGGCTACCATGTACTCTGCTTATGTAGAGCTTAGTGCTACTGACTTTTTCTTCCTGCTACACCAAGAAACCATCCCTGATCCAACACTGAAGCAATACTTGGAGGTACTTTTCCTATCCACTGAAATGCCTGCCCAATCTGTATCTGTGTACCCACAAAGTATGACGTCGTCCCCTCGAGTATATCTCAATCCATACTTGACCGTGCCATGAATATATCTCAAAATATGCCTCACTGTTGCCCAATGTACCCTCTTCAGTTCTACCATGAACTAACTGAGGGTATTGACTGTGAAGCAGATATTTGGCCTAGTGTTGACCAAATACATGAGAGACCCAATACGTTGTCGATAAAAGGTGGGGTCAACATCCTTCTCATTTGATGCATCTATCTTCTTGCAATTGGTGATTATGGGTGTAGACATGGATCTGTAGTCTTGCATCCTAAACCTCTTCAGAATATCTGTAGTATATCTTCCTTGCTGAAGGAAGATCTCCCCATCGTTCTACCACACTTCCAATCCTAGGAAATAGTACATCAACCCCAAATCCTTCATGTCAAATTCTATTGCCAGGTTCCTCTTGCAATCCGCTATGAGCTCTGGTGATCCTATCAAAAAGAGATCATCCACATACAAAACTAGAATGAGTGGCTCACCCTCTACCATCAAATAGTAAAGGTTGGGATCTACGTCACTCTTGACAAATCCCATCTTCTACAAGTAGTTGTCAATCCTACCATACCATGCTCTGGGAGCCTGCTTGAGTCCATATAGAGCTTTCTTCAATTTGCACACATGAGTGTGCCTCTCATGAGTCTCAAATCCCTCTAATTGATCTATGCACACTTCTTCCGCTATCACCCCATTCAAGAATGATGTCTTGACGTTCATTTGGTGAATTTTCCATCCCATCTGAGATGCTAGAGATATAACTAACCAGATCGAAGTGTATCTGGAAACTGGGGTGAAGGTCTCATCATAATATATCCCTTCTTTTCGTGCATACCCCTTTGCCACGAACGTAGCTTTGTATTTCTCCATGCTGCCATCTGCAACATACTTGATCTTGTATATCCATCAAGAACCTACAACTGACATGTCCTCAAGCCTCGACACCACCTCCCAAACATCATTCGTCATGATAGAGTTATACTCTTCTACCATGGCATCTACCCATACTTGACTTTGTGTGGCCTCTTAAGAGCTGAAAGGTTATGCAACCTAAGCCACCAATGCTTGGTACCTATCAAGTTGTCTAAGTTGTCTTTTCCTCGTCCTAGGAGTTCCAATGAACTCCTCTGCATCTCTCAATGTTTGACGAACCTCTCCACTGACGCAAAAACTAGTCATGGGAGGTTTTGCTAGCTCCTCCTCATCCTGTCTCTGCACCTAAGGAAATAATGGTACTAGTCACTATACTTGATCCTTGTGACTATCCTCCTGCCTGTCCCACTGGTTGCCCCTGATGGACTAAAGGAGCTTCCGCTGACTGATTCTGATCACCTGTAGGCATCTCACGAGATCTCTTGAAAGTTTGGTCCTCCATGAACTTTAGGTCTCACCTTACTACAATCTTCCTATTGCTAGGAATGTAGATTTTGTATGCCTTTGAGGTTTCGCTGTACCCAATGAAGAACCGCTTTTTTCGAGTCTGATCCAGTTTGGTCCTTTTATCATCTAGCATGTAGCAATAGGCAATGTTGCCAAAAATTGTGAAGTGGCTAACTTCTGGTTGCTTCCCTGTGAAGACTCCTTCTAGTGTTTTCTTCCCTAATGCTATATGAGGAGTCTTGTTCTGAATACACACTATCGTGTTACATGCTTTTTCCCATAGAAATCTGGGTAGATCCTGGTCATATAACATACCCTGTGTGAAAATTTGGAAACCCGAATCCTATTACAATGACTGGAAATTATTCACCCAATTGTTATTTTTAATTAACAATTTATTTATTGTTTTCTGCAACAAATACTGAACAACTCACATTGCAACTTACACAAATAAAATTGTGGAAGAATAAACATTGTAAGAAATTCTAGCACACGTAAATTTACATAGTTATTTTTGGACCATTGTCCCTGGAAGAAACCAACTTGGGAAAATTGGTGCGACGGTGAGGGTTTTATTTTATTATGCATTAGCGAAATATGAGAATATATATGGATGCCCAACTAGCAATCTAAACAACAAGAAAATCTAGGCAAAATACTGAAGGGAATTACCCTTCTCCCACAAGCAATCTTTGGCACGACTCTGCCTATCAAAACTCGGCCTCCTAGAGCTTTGCCAACATCAGCAGTCAACAACAGTCAATGTAGCCCTAACCAAAAAGTCAATGGTGGTTGAAGCTACCCCAAAATGCCCTCCAAGAAGCACAGTCAATAGCAGAGGAATTTCGCCTTCCAAGGGAGTCAAAGTTAACCCAAAACAACTCAGTCAACCCAATAAAAGTCTGTTGTAATTTCTGTAGTCAAACTATAAAGTCAACACTGAAGTCAACACAGTCAAATAGTCCCCAAACACCTCGAAAATCATGCCAAACAATGCGGTCTGCAAAAATTGGAATTCTGCCCTGTAGATCAAAGTCAAAGCATGGTCAAACAACCCAAGTCAATGTTGCCCTAATTTCTGAAATTTTCGGCCTCCAAACCCAGTCCAAAAATTTGTCCTCTTCCACATGTGCGAAGTAGAGAAGCCTCCAAGTCATACCTTTATATCAAAATTGTACCTCCCGAAAAGAGGAATCCAATGGAATAATCATCTCCATCATATGAGATATCCTAAGGTGGAATTTGGGCCCTAGTTGGCAATTTTAACATTGGGTTCTCAGGAAAACTGATATTTACCTCAATGAATTCCCTGGGATCCAACTTCTTTTCGTCATTCTTTTTGGTTGCATCTTTTTTGTCAAAGAGTTGTTCCATGGCCACCATGTTTCCCATGGTGGTATTTACCACATCCTTTCTTGTAAGTTTAGATCCTTCTTGCTTAGAGAAAGATTGGAAACTTTCAAATTCATCTAAGTGATTTAGGAAATGGACAATTTGCTTTTCATCATCAAAAACTTGCCAATGTTCCACATTATCAGGGACAAATGGTCTGAAAATGACTTCCATTCTCGCTCTATCTTTTATTAACTGTCAAGGATTTGAAAAGTGGAAGCAGCCATGGCAAGTTCATCGATTTGACCATTTTCTTCTCTAGGAACAATGTGTAAGCCAAATGCATCGAACAATTCTATGGTATCCCATACAGGGTTTTTGTACTTCTTGAGTCTATCCCTCTTGCATGAGAATATAACCTTTACCTGTTTGATAACAAGATTCAAGTCACCTTTTACAGTTAGCAATTTTATTCTGCGGACCCGAGCTATTTCCAAACCTAGCAGCAAAGCTTCATATTCAGCCACGTTATTGATAGCTTCAAACTCTAGGCGGAAAGAAAATTTGAACGCATGTCCAAGGGGTGAAGCGAAAACAATCATGACCCCTTTACCTGGTTTTGGAAACGCACCATCGAAACTCATGTGCCACATCAAATATTTAGATTCTATATCATCCTTAGGCAAGTTTGTAGGATCAGAAAGGACAAAATTCCCAATGCTAGACTGCATCACAACAGGTTCTTCTAAAGGGCCCTTGGGATGAGATATTTCATTCGAAACCTCTTCAACCTTGGTATCATCATCACATGAAATGGAAGAAGATGGAGCTTCGAGAACCTGTTGAGGAGATACTTTAGCCTCTTCAGTGACTAAGTTATTTTGAATTGGTCTTTTGATCATCTGACATATAGGTACATTTATTTTTATTTGACCGATCCACTCTCCCAATGTGAAACCAGGATTAACTTTAAGAAACTCAAATGTTGATTCTCTGATGTCTTGTATACGTGGTTCCTCAAGCCACTCTTCGTCTTCGTTTTCCATATTGCTTAGCTTAAGAGAATCAATACTACGAATATTTTTTTCAACAATTTCCATCCAATCTTTTAGAGGTAGATGGAATTCTTTTCCAAACATGTTAATTTGAGGATCTAGGGGCCTTTGCTCTGTGGGAATATTTCTTTTAAGCCATGGCCCATTATTGTTCGTAGGTTGAATATCCATAATTTGGATCATTCTGGAGTGCAAGTCACTCATTTGCTTGTCATGTTTAATTTTCATTTCTTTAACCAATTGGGTTAATTCCTTTACTGTTTCTGACTCTTCTTTGACTTTAATAGGACCTCTCTCATAGCAAGGGATCTCAAATTTACCTGAAGTCATTTATTCTTTTCTAACCCTTCAGTTGTGTTTTGGGCAGCAGCTAAAGTGGTAGGGTGAGCCCGCCTTATCTCATATTGAACTTCTACATGTTAAGCCTTAAGATATGTTTCCAAGACTGTTTTGTCAGGAGGCTTGTAATCTTGAGTCGTGTCCTTTAGTATTTTGTTGAACCTCTAGTTAAATTCTACCACTATTTCATTTTTTTGTTCTTAATGGTATTGAATTCCTTTACCAAGTATTTTTCTCCCCTCTTATCACCATATTTGTCTCTGAAAGCATTGAGGAGGGTTCTCAGAGAATCAAAAGAATTGTCAACCTTATCGTGGAACCAATTAATCGCACTACTTTCCAGGGATAAGACAAATAGTTTCATCCTGACATCTTCATGATTATGGTCCGTAGAATGAGCATATCTATGGAGGAACAAATCGAACTTATTTATATGTTCTTCAGCATTGACAACATTATTTCCTCCAAAACTCGGCAATCTGTTCATAGTTGACTCATTTGGTAGATCATGTGGATACACCCCTGGATGTTGGTGAAGTTGTAAGGACCATAGAAGTCACCCATGATGTCTTGATTTGGAGGATTGATGAAAAGCGGATGGAGGTCAAGGAGAGCTTCATGTCCGAAAAAAACTTAAATGATCTCTAGATTGTAACTTGTTTAACTGAGCTCTTAGGACCTTTTTAGGATTGGGAGTGGGATTAACCGGGCTACCAGGATTCCTTCTAGAGTACATTCTTGTGAATGGATGAGTAAGTGGAGTCGCCACCCAAACAAGAAACCAACCTTAATGTCCAAGGGCTAAATGTGAGAATGAACAAGATGAGAGGATAAGTGAGAGAAAAAATGATAAGGTGATGAGAAGACAAAAATTGATGAGAGATAGGTGCCAAAAAATGTTGCAGCATTGATGGAATAATGAATGAAGGATGAAATATTTACAACATTATGGAGATTGTCATATAGCCAAGGTCCAATAAATTGGTCCCCAACAACAGTGCCAAAAAAAGTTGTGGCATTGATGGGACAAGGAATGAAGCAAAATGGAAAGATTGAAATATTTTCGTAAACCCCAGGGACAAAAAAATCTATCATCGACAACGTGCCAAACAATGTTGTCGCCCGGATTGTACAGACACTGCAACAATGCTTAGGGCGGGGGTTGTCACTCTGATCCCCGCCCACTTTGTTCTAGTTGTCTCCCAACAACAGGCTACGGGGGGTAGTCCCTATGAAATGAGATGAAGGAAAGCAAGTTGGAAACCAACTTGTTTGGGAGACATAGACGAGTGGCCTAGCCAATTGGTTGCAATTAAGAAAGGTTATTAATTTGATTAGATTCTAGAGTATGAGACCAGTGTTTTAATGGAGTGACAAATTCTTGCTTATAGTAAAATTGGAACCAAATGACCGAATGGACACCCGCTACTTGAGATGATTGACTAACCTAAATGATGTGCAAATCCTATGACCTATGTGTGATGCAGAGATCTTGGTTATTTTTAGTTATATGCCTAACTAAATGTAACCTCCCATTAACTATTTTGAAGCTCGGCTCCAAGGTAGGTTGTGGGAAGGACACCAACAAGAAGAAGGTTGGGGCTTGGTTAACGATACCTTTTTTTGTGTTTCTGTCACCTGATGCCTTTGGTGCTGCAGAGATTGTGGCTCTGACGAATGCGAGGTCACCATGTTAACTACCGAAGAGTTGTCGAGGCCCCTCAAGCTAAGTGAGAAGGGTTGCCCTATGTTTCTATCAACCTAGCTTATTCTAGGAGGTAGATTATTAATGCAATCTAGACTTAGTATGCTTAATGCAAGATGATGAGTTAAAATTATCTTGAGTTAAGATTGTGTAAGTTACTTAAGTACTTTAGTGCGAATATTATTATAACAAGAGTACTTAACAATATTAAGATACAATCTTAAGAAAGATAGATGTTGAGAGATATAAGTGCAATCTTCAAGAAATTTCAGATCTGAAATTTTCAATATTCAGTGAATTCCAGCAAGCATAAAAGTTAGATCTAGGCCAAATCCAAGATGTCCAAGTGGCCAAAACTCATGAAAATTTAGATCTTACAATTCTAAGTGATTTTGACCATTAAATATGTGATTTTAGGACTAAATTCTTACTGATTTAATTTCTATAGTAAAATATAAGTGAAATAGGGTTTAGTGGTCAAATCCTAGGCCCAAGGCCTTGAAGATCCCTTGGTCAAAAATTGTTGAAACTTTAGGATCAAGTTGCCACCTGAAAAATATGATTTTTGAGACCTTAAACCTACAAAGCCACCAAGTTTTTAGTCCAAAACTTCACATATAGGGTTTCAGGTCAAGCTAGGGTAAGATAGGCCACGAAAAAGGGAAACAGGGCTAAGGAAAACCAATTTCTGAGGATAAAAGGGTTATAATGATAGATTGGGGCTCAAGAATGAAGGAAATGGCCACAAAGAGCCAACATTATGCTTAATGAGGCTAGCGTAGGGGACAAGGAGGCATTAGAGGCCTAGGGGAAAGCCCTAAGGCCTATGGCCTAGGGCCTAAAGGCCAGGAAGGGAAGCCGCAAGTCCTTAGAAGGTTGCAGCCAAGGGAATAGAGGAGAGGAGGCCAAGGGGAGGCCGAGGGATGAGGAGGGCTAGCAGAGGAGGGATGAAAGGAAGGAGCGTTGAGAGAAAGAAAGGCCTGTGAGGAAGAAAGACTTGCAACAGACCTAAGAGGGCCGAGGAAGAGAGGAGAAGGGAGGCCGAGGTCTCAAAACCTCATGGCAAGGCCAAAAAATGGCCCTAAACCAAGACACAGAGGGGAGAAAGAGGGGCATTGAGGCTTAGGAGGGAAAGAATGGGGCTAATAGCCCTGAAAAGTTTGAAACCCTTGCTCAAAAAAATTGTATGCTTTAGCTCTTTCATTTTTCAAAATTCTTCTGTGGAAACCCTGCAAAAAAATTCCAAGAGACTAGATCTTACCCTCGAGGGCCTACATCTAGCTCTTCTTCCACTTGACTCCTTGATCTAATCTACAAAAATATAATTACAACACCCAAACCCAAATATGTACAAAATGAATCTAAAAACCCCAACCCAAGTTAGAAAAATAATTTACAATTAAAATCACGAAATTATTTTACAAAATATACATGGGTTTTAAAATATATTTTGAGAAAATAATTTCTTATGATATTTTTCCTTGAAAGAATGGATAAAACGCTTCAGAAAATTTATGCTCACTATAACCCTAGCGAAGATTCAATCCACCATATAAAAACTAAGGATCCAAGCAAAGTAACCCTTGCCCACAATCTGTGAACTTGGAGACCAAAGATTGAGTACTTGCAAACACTATGTATTATCTCAAAATAATAATATAAAGCACCACATAGGAAGCTCGTAATTAATACATACCACAGATCAGCGACAAGAACACCTTGAGTTGCACCCCAAAGTATTTATTATAGTAGAAAAAATAGTTCCCAATGGGACAATAGTTTACAAAATGCTTCAACTACAATTCTAGCTAAAGATCAAGATGACTAGAGACTCAACTGACTTTCTAATTTATAGATAAATCCTCCAAATCGAAAAATAACGACTAGTTCTTTTTATCATTGTCAAAATAATCTTGGCCATTGATTAACACTTCAAGATATTTCACTCTTGGCCATTGATTTTTTTATTTTTTGAGTAATTTTCGAATTTAACATTTAACTCCATTTTAATTAGCACAAAATTAATTATTTTGACTTAATTTCCTAAAAAAATTGACTTTGACTTAACCACCAGGGTCCAAGGGTCCAAATTTTCTTGAAATATATAATATTCCCTTGGTGGAGGACCTTTAAAAACTGACTCTTTTAAGACCGACGAATTTTTCCATTTGGAGAGTTTATTTTCCTAACATAATTTAATTTGACTCTAATTAATTAATTTTTTGGCTTATGATTTAATTTTATTTTTCCAGAAAAAATAATTAATTTACACATGAGGGGATTTAATTATTTTTTCAACCCTCTAATACATAAGATTTTTCATTTACAAGACTCACGGTGGGAATACACATTTGGCTTAGACACTCAAGACACATAACCCATCTGCGACACAATATGATCTAGTAAACCAAGTGATTTGTAATAAAATAATTAAGCCAACTAGCTTAAATTATTCTCAAATCACTTTTACATCAGCTTCGACTAAAAACACTAGGACTCACCTAATAACTCGACAATAAATTTCACCTTAGCTTTAGGGTTTAAGCCAAAGGGAAAAAACTCTTCTGATTAGTAGTGTCTAGAAACATAGGTAATCAACAAGGTTAAAAAACCTCCTAGGATGGAATTCGTCATCAAATTATAGGCCTACCTAGGTTTTTACATAGACTCAAGGTTTTACTAAAATCATTTACAATATATAACTTGCAGAATGGGATGACCATGGCACATGGATTGCTAATATGTGATCTGATCCTTGTTGAAAGTGTTGGTACTTTCACTTCCATGGAACTTTGACAATTTGAGTGTAACAAGCACAAGCCAACCAAGATAGCTTAACAATTAATCATTACTTTCTCTTTCTAGCCCATGTAGGGATGACTTCATCCATGCGATGTGTTCTCCAAGACTAGTGTTGAAGTCTCCTGCGCTAAATTTTGGTAGAGGGTCCCTAAAATCATGGTGAAGATGATCATCTCCTCATTCTACTGCAAAACTTCTCCAAAACCCATATTTTGGGCTTGGGGCTCAAAAATGGGTCTCATGGGTCTCCAAGTGGCTCAAAATCTTGTCAATGCTCCATCAATGAAGGCTTAAAAATGACACATGCCCTCCCATGTGTCCCTGGGAAAGACACAACCTCCTCTAGGCCTTAGATCAATTGCCCAGTATTAGGTGCAATGTGTGGCCGACTATGGAATCGTGGTCCAAGTGCATCATCTCTCGAATAACCGGGGAAACGTACAAGCCAATAATGGTACTGAAGAATGTGAAAATTCGAGAATCCCACCCGAATCACCTACTATAGCAACTGATTAAACTTATCCTATCTGTTAAATACTAAAACAAATTATTTATTGTTTCCTACAGCAAATATTGAAGCTAACACATTGCAACCTTCACTTAATTAATTAATTTGCCCAAAACAAGAACATAACAAATAGAGAGATGCACAAGTGACAATGATTTTTTGGACAAATGTCCCTGAAAAAACTCAGTGCAGGAAAACCAGTGCAGCAACTCTAAGAGTTTTATATTATTAAGTAGTAGTTTCTGATTACAACTTTGGATGCCCTTCCGAAATCCAGTTACACAGAAAACAAACTAGCAAAAAAAACTTAGTGAGATTACCTCACCCTACCCGACAATTCTGGTTGTTTTGACTATTGAAATAACTATCCCCGTATATCTCTGCGTTGGCCCTGCAAAGGCCCTACGTCAACCTCAACAAGCTCTACACCAACCCAACTAGGAAATGTCATCCCTCTGGAGCAGTGTCCAGCCCCCCCCCCGGCTCAAAAATTTCAGCTCCTCGACAACTTTCAGATTTCTACACTGGAAGACTGTGTTGCTTTTGCATGAGCCTTTCTGGCTCTGCATCAGCTCTGCATGGACCCTTCTGACCTAGCGCCAACCCCTCCTGGTTTTACGTTGCCTCTTCTTGGTGTCTCTCTGCCTCTCTACTGCTAATCCTAGGTCCAAGAGAAGATACTCCAACCGAACTATCCCTGCCCCTCACTGCAAAAGCTCACTATCAAAAATCTCCCAGCAGCTACTCTGCTTCAGAAAGTTGAATTTTTGAACTCACTGTGTGTGTTCTCCCAAGTGACCCCCTCAAGCCTCCTTAAATAATCTCCTCGCTGACATTCAACGGCCCAGATTAGAAGTTAGTCAATGGCTAAGATCATTTCTTCTTGATCCTCGTCTTCTTCTAGAAGTTACACCCACAGTTTATATTAATACCCTTTAATTATTTTAAGTTCCTAAGTTAGACTTAGAGTCCTACTAAAAATAATTATTTTAATAAAATTGTTTCTGGGTGGAATTTCCCAAAACGCTTTTTGCGTTCTTTGGAATACATGTGCCTAAGCCTCCCTGCAAAATTTGAGACTTAGAGCACATCTGATGCTACCAGAAATCAACACTCCCTTTTAGCGAGGAATGTGCTCTATTAATGCCTCCAACTGAAACATCACACTGTTTTGTAACATCTTCCTCTGCGTTGTTGATATTGGACATGCTGTCCACCAACCTCTGCGCAAATGTTGCATCTGTAGTGTTGTTGACCCTGCCATTGTCAACACTGCATCTGTACTGCAACTCCCTCTCAATTCTGCATCCATGTTGTTGCTGGCATTGCCACTGCCAACTGCATTTTCACTACAACCTTATCCAAATGTTGCTTATACTGCATCAACAATGGAAAAGAAACCCAAATTACTGAATGTTGATTTCAGGTAGAATCGGATGTGCTCTAGCTCTGAAATTTTGTGGAGGGGCGAGATCTCCAAAACCTAGAAATCATTTGGAGAAATTCCACCCATATTGTGAGTTATCAAAATAATTAATAATTTTAATGTGGTTCCTAAGTTTTAACTTAGGAAAATAAAAATATTAATGGGTATATATAAAAATATGGTTGAGAAGCTTCTCAGAGACGTGGATCAAGTCTATTTTAATCTTAGCCATTGATTAGGGACTTAATCTCGACCATTGATTCATCAATAGGAAAAGTATAAGAGAAGGCATGAGGGTCAATTGGAGATAAACCGAGTGATTAAATTAGTTCAATTTTTTTGGAGCATGGTTTGCTGAGAAAATCGAACTAGTGATCTGAGTTGCAATGAGAGGGGAAGAAGCAGAGATTTGGATCGGAAAGGAGTTCCGAGCCAAAGAGTACCAGGCAGAGAGGCAGCAATAGCATTAGAGAGGCAGCGCAAAGGCCTACGCAGCCCAGGAAGGGGCTCATGCAGTAATGATGCAGGCCAAGAGGGTCTCTTGCAGTGGCAATGCAGGATATTCGTCGAAAGTTCATGATTTTGCCAGAGAAACTAGGTTCTGAGCTGGGAGAGTTGAACAGAATTCTTACTCCAGCAGATTGATCCAGCAGAAGGGGTGACACAATCTCCTAGAGGGAAGACGTTGGCCCAAGCAGGGATTGCATTAGGATTTCGTAGTGCTTGCCGGAGTCAGGCCACTCAATGGATCAGTTGTGACTTGGAGAATGAGGTAAACCCTCGTATGTATTCTTACTGTCGAGATTTCTCTGAAAGGTTAGCCGATGTGAGAGGCAACCTGTCATACTCAAATTCTTCTTGCTTAATAATACAAACCCTCTATATGTTGCACCTTTTTTCTGGCATTGTGTTTTTCAGGGGACGTGTTGTCCAAAAATAACGGTGTCCATTGTGTGTTTGTCTCATATTTGTTTCAGTTTATGATCTATATGTCAGTTTAGATTGCAGTAGTGTTTTTCATCACTATTTATAAATTAAATAACTTGTTGAATGTAATAAAAAGTAGGAGATGATAAACCAATGATTGCAGTAGGATTTCTGATGTGTAGATTCAGAATTTTTCACATGGTATTAGATCATTGCAGATCATAGGACACTGAAGACATCAACCAGGAGATCCAGTGAATTTGTTGCAGAGAAGCAACTATCCCAAGTGACAGTATTGTTTCAAAGGCGGAGGAGCAGTTGAAGGAGTGGCGCAGAGCTAGAGAAGTGACACAAAGGCTCATTCGGTGCCTGCGTTAGTATTTTGAGCTTGTAGAGAGTGATTCGGTACCCGAGAGGAGCTCACGTAGTGACTCTGTCAACTCTCTGGGCCAACGCAGAGCCTGAGAGTCTCAAATCAGTTAGTTGCGGGGGATGGAGGAGCAGTGCAGATTCGATCTGAGGAGTTGGCAGGATGTTGTTGCTATTGGTACAGAACAATGTCTGTGGAGACAAAGTCGAGGTAGAGGGAGTCACTGCCTTAATAGATTTCTAGCCAAAGAAATCTAGATCCGAGTTGTTGAGTAGTAGCAAAGGAGGATTGGAGAGGAGTGATTCAACATTTGGCGGGAGGTTTCCATGAAGGAAATCAAGACTCAGAGGGAGTTTGGAAATAACTTTTTCCTTAGAGGATTTCTAGCGCCAAAGAAATCCAGATACGAGTCTTGCTGGGGCAGCAGTAAGAGAGGGAGAAGAGAACATGTTCTACACTTGTTGAGCAGAGATGGTAGTCAATGGACTGAGGGATCAAGGTAGATTGGTTGGAGCATCGAACTTTTTCATTTGGAAAGCCAGGATCTTGGATGTCTTGGACAAGAATCACATCAAGGATTATGCCTTGAAAGTGGTGGGTGTACCGGTCGATGCTAATCCTCTGAAGAAGTACGAGGAGGCTCAAGCGAAGGCTAAATGCATGATTCTAGACGGGGTCAAAGATCATGTGGTCCCACACATTGCTGAGAAGGAAACAACAACGGAGATGTGGGAGACGTTGACTACCTTGTACAAGGGGACTTTTGTTCAACGGAAGATGCTATTGGAGAATCAACTAAGACAATACCAGATGCAAAAGGGAGAAGAGATCAACCCCTTCCTCCTCAGGTTGCAAGGGATTCTAGACCAACTGACTTCCGTGGGGTCTACACTAGACCCTGAGTTCATGGTCAGGACTGCCCTAAATGTAGTCACCGAAAACTGGGAGACATTTGTCCAAAGTATCCTGGGCAGAGCTTCTCTTGCCAGTTGGGAGGAGATGTGGGCAGCTCTTCGACAGTAAGAGATCAGGACGCTGACCAAGGTAGAGAGTAGCGGCAAAGGAGTCAAAGCTAAGAAGGAGGACGATGAATCTATCATAACATTAGGACATTCAGGGAAGCAAAAGAGGAAAAAGAAAGACATAACCAAAGTCCGATGCTTCAGGTGTGGGGAACTGGGACATTTTGCCACTCAATTCCCTTAGAAGAAGGGCAAGGAAGAGAAGTCTAACTCGAAGGTTGCTCAAGCGAAAGCTGACAAGGAAGATGATGACAAGGATTATGCCATGAGTGCTCATGAACCTCTAGATAAGAGGTGGGGTGACATCGAGTTGTAGTCGAAAGGACTACACATGAGGGGCAAGATCCTTGACGCGCCCCAACTTGTGGATCACATACAGCTACGGGAGCCCTTAATGATAGTAACAAAATGACAAGAGTCAGTTGGTGCGAAGGATGATGGAGGAAGGCCTCTGCGCAGTCCCTGCTAGCTTCTCCATGGCTCCCTCTGGCTCTGCGTCTTCCTCTTTGCTTCTGTGTTGGTCTTCCGACAGTATTTCTGCCTCTCTGCCTCGTACTCACTGCCCCTTGCTACAACTCTAATCACTGATTCAATTTCTCTTAGCAAACCCAACTCTAGAAAATCGAATGACTAATCACTCTGGTGTATTCTCCAACAGACCCTCAAGCCTCCTCTTATACTTTTTTTGTTGAGTCTTCAATGGCTGAGAATATATCTCTAATCAATAGCTAAGATTAGATTTGGCTTGATTCGTGTCCTTTAGAACCTTCTAACCCAGTTTTATATTAATAACCATTAATATTTTATTTTTCCTAAGTTTAGAGTTAGGAACTCCATTAAAAATATTAATTATTTTAATATCCCCTTAACCGGGCCGAATCTACCCAAACCATTTCTGGGTCTTGGAGATCTCATGTGTTTTAGCCTCTCTGCTAATTTTCATGGCTAGAGAACATCTGATGCTACCCCAAATCAACACTCCCTCTTAGCGACGATTGTGCTTAGGTAATACTCCACATTGAGCATCACCTTGATTATACGACATCACTACCTATGTTGATGCTAGGCCTCCCTGCCCAACATCCTCCGCACTGCTGCATCCTATACTGCTGCCCATGGCTCTACCACTGCCATTGCTACATCCATACAACAACTCCCTCTACATCCGTGCTGTTGCTGGTCCTTTCTCCCAACACTATATCTACACTGTAGTTCTCTCTCATCATGTTGCATCACGCTACTGCTATTGCTACTGCACTGCAACTCAGTTACTAAGAAGTAAGTAGGTGATCCACCCAACTACTGACATCCTTGTTAGGCTAGAAACCCTCCCGATGCTGAAGCTCTCTGCTGCTATCTTGTGCTCCCTCTGCTGCCTCTGCACTGTTGTAACAACTTTGTGCCTCTCGCACCGCTGCAAACCTCTCTATGTCATCCTGCACTATTGCAACCTCCTTTGTGCCTCTCACACTACTGCAAACTCTCTTCGTTGCCTAGGACTACTGCACTCTAGCACTCTCTGTCGCTTCATCCGCATCTGCTTCTACAGACATCTGCCATCCTGCTACTCTCACTTCAGGGCTCCCGTAGCCAAGTATGATCCAAGAGTTTGGGTACCTCAAGGATCCCACCCCTCATCACTTGTAGTCCTCCTGACTACAACTCGATGTCTCCCCACCTCTTCTCTAGATGTACATGAGAACTCATGGCACAATCGTCATCCTCCTCTACCTCCTTTTCCACCTTTGCTGGCGCTGCCTTGGAGTTAGATGCCTCTCCCTTATTCTTCTTCCTCGAACACTAGTTCGCATAATTCCCCAGTTCCCCACAGTTGGAGCACTTTATCTTGGAGAGGTCCTTTTTCTTCCTCTTCTCCTGCTTCCCCGCAGATGCTAGAGTTGCATCCTCTTCCTCCTCTTTCTTGACCCGGGCTCCTTTGTTACTACTTCTTGTCTTGGCCAGTCATCTGGTCTCTTCTTGGCGAAGTGTTGCCCACAATTCTTCCCAATCTAGAAGATTCGCTCTACCCAGAATGCTCTGGACGAATGTCTCCCACTCCTCAAAGACTGTGTTTAGGGAGGTCGTCACCATCAACTCCTAATCCAGCATGGCCCCTATGGAAGTCAATTAGTCCCGGATCTCCCGCAACCTGCTGAGGAAGTGATCTACCTCCTCCCCCTTATGCATCTGGTATGACTGCAGCTCATTCTCCAATAGCATCTTCCTCTACACGGAAGTGCCTTGATACAATGTCTTGAAGGTATCCCACATTTCCTTCACCGTCTCCTTCTCGACAATATGATGGACCACATGATCCTTGACTCCAAGGATTATGCATTTCGTCTTGGCCATTGCATCCTCATACCTTTCATTGTTAATTGGGTCAACTGGGATAGCCACGATTCTCAAGGCGAAGGCCTTGATGCGATGTCTATCTAGAACGGACAGGATCCTGGCCCTCGAGATGACAAAGTTGGACGCCCCATCCAGCTTGTCCTAATCCCTCAGTCCATTCATGGCCATCTCTCTGCTCTTCTTTTCGACTCCTCTGAGTCTCTACTTCCCTCTTGGAAGTTCTGTCTTCAACTCCCTTTGAGTTGCTACTTCCCTCCTAGAAATTCTCTACCAACCGTCAAATCGCACCTCTCCGATCTTCTATGCACCTGCAACACTAATATGGATTTCTTGGCTAGAAATCCGCATAGGTAGGACTCCCTCTACCTTGGTTTTGCCTCGTTAGGTACTTTTCTGTCTTGGCAGCAACAACACCCCACCAGCTTCACTCCCTACAATCTGCCCACAACTTTCTATGCCCCAGAAATTGAAGGAATGAGCCTCTAGGCTCTGCGCAATCCCGGGAACGCTAATTTTCTCCCTTGGCCAACTGCGTCAACCCTCCTAGTCTCTGTGTGGATCTTCGTGAGCCCCTTCCGCCTTCTTCTGCCTCTGTTCTGGCCTCTCTCTCGCTCGAACTGATGACGCAAGCCCTTTGCATCAACCCTTCTTTGCTGCTTTCTGCCTAGGAACAACTTCTGTCACTCGAGATCGTTGTTTCTACTGCAAATTCTTTGATTCAGTTGGCGCCTTCAGCTCTCCTGTGATCTGCAACACTCTGATACCATGTTGAGATTTCTAAATATTACCCGTTAGAAATTTTATTTGTATTCTCTGGTTTATTTCGCCTACTTGTTTAATTACTAACAAGTTATTTAGCCATATAAACACTGAAATAAACACAATACAGTCTCAACCATCTACAGATCAACAAATGAAAGAAATGAACAAACACACAAGTGATACCATTATTTTTGGACAATCATCCCCGGAAAAGCCCAACTTGGGAAAACCAGTGCAACGTTCTGAGGGTTTTTATTATTAAGCAACTTTTTTGAGTATACTAGGTGCCAAACTGGCTCACCCGAAATAGATAAATGATCTGGCAGTAATACCTCTCTTCGGAAGCGATATTCTGAAAGTCTACCCCATGAAACCCTTTCCAACACAATCTGAAACACTGCGTCAACCCTCCTAGCATCTGTGTCATCCTAAAACCCTATGTGTCAGCCTTCTTAGGCTGTGCGCAGCCTCTTTGGCTCTCTCGTCACTCCTGCAGCCTTTGTGTGGATGACACAAGCCCTTCTGGCCTCTGTGCAGTCCCTGCTAACCTCTGTGTGGCTCCCTCTGGCTTTGTGTCTGCCTCACTACTTCTACGCTAGTCTTCCGGCACTATCTCTCCCTCTCTGCCTCGTACTCACTACCCCTCGCTGCAACTCTGATCACTGATCCGATTTCTCTTAGCAATCCCCACTCTAGAAAATCGAACGACTGATCACTTTGGTGTATTCTCCAACTGACCCTCAAGCCTCCTCTTATACTTTTTCTGTTGAGTCTTCAACGGCCAAGATTACATCTCTAATCAACATCTAAGATTAGATTTGGCTTGACCATGTCCTTTAGAACCTTCTAACCCAATTTTATATTAATACACCCATTAATATTTTATTTTTCCTAAGTTTAGACTTAGGAACTCCATTAAAAATTTTAATTATTTTAATATCTCCTCAACTGGGTAGAATTTGCCCAAACCATTTCTGGGTCTTGGAGATCTCATGTGCTTTAGCCTCACGACCAATTTTCATGGCTAGAGCACATCCGATGCTACCCCAAATCAACATTTAGTATGATGCATCTCGCTACTACTAGTCTCTGGGCTGACCCTCTAAAGCCTCTACGCTGCTGCTAACCTTTGCTCTATGCCAATTGCACCACTGCCAACTCTAGCTCTACATTACTTAGTCGTTGATGCTCCTAACCATTGCAACTATCACTCCTCTGCATCAACTAACACTAGTGCATTTTGCTACTTCTGATTTGGGCTCCCATAGCAAGGAATTGATCCGAGAGGTAGGCCCTCAAGGATCCTGCCCATCTATATGTCTTTCAAACTACAAATCTAGATCACCCCACCTCCCTCCTAGAGATGTGGCTTCCATTTCTGCCAAAAAATGTCAAATTGCTCCCTCTCCCATGCGTAGCACTAGACTAGCCTACGCACTCCCTTCTGGAGCTTGTAGATCTACCCCTCTCCACTGCTTCTTAGCAAGTGATAATTCAGATTCATTGTCTGGAAGTCCTCTGAGGAAGAAATTCCCTCAACCATGCTTCTTCCTTCTCTTTTGACGTCTTTCTGCCCAACAAAACAGCCTGCAAAAAAGACTACATCCCACCAGCTTCTCCTCACGTTGAGGCTTCAGCACTGCCCCCTCTGCCACGGCAAGATCTCGATTTGGTAGCCCTTGTCTCTTTCGACTCACTCAGAGAGAGACTACCTCGAAATTCAGCCCTCCAACTAGAACTGCGCAAACCCCTCTAGGGATTCGAACTGCTGCCTCCTACAGCTTTTTCGACCTCCTTTTCTGCTGAGCATTGGGTTCTCTGGAACTGTTCTTCTTGGTTCTCCTACACTAGCTCCAATACCATGTGAAAAATTGAGAATCCCACCTGAGTCACCTACTGCAGCAACTGATTAAAATTCTCGTATATGTTAAATACTCAAACAAATTATTTATTGTTTCCTACAACAAATATCGAAGCTAACACACTGCAGTCTGGACTTAATTAATTAATTTGCCAAAAACAAGAACAAAACAAATAGAGAAAGATGCACAAGTGACACAGTATTTTTTGGACCAATGTCCTCGGAAAAACCCAATTTCGGAAATCCGGTGCAACAACACTGAGGGATTTATATTATTAAGCAGTAGATTTTGAATAAAACTCTGGATGCCCTTCCGACAATCCAATTACAAAGAGAATAAACTGGCAGAAAAAACTTAGTGAGATTACCGCACCCTACCCGACAATTCCGGCTGTTCCGGCAGCTGAACCAACTCTTCCTGGCTACCTTTGCATTGGTCCTGTGTTAGCCCAACTGAGAAACCTCTGCCCTCTGGAGCAGTTTCCAACCCTACCGGCTCAAAAATCTTAGCTCCCCGATAGATTTCGAATTTTTGCACTAGAAGACTGTGCTACTTCTGCATGAGCCCTTATGGCTCTGCATCAGCTCTGCATGGACCCTTTTGGCCCAGCATCAACCCTTCCTAGATCTGTGTTGCCTCCTCATGGTGTCTCTCTACCTCTCTATTGTTGATCCTGGGTTCTGGAGAAGATACTCCAACCCAACTATCCCTGCCCCTCACTGCAAAATCTCACTATCAAAAATCTCTTAGCAGCTGCTCTGCTTCAGAAAATCGAAATTCTGAACTCATTGTGTTGTTCTCCCAAGTGACCCTCAAGCCTCCTTAAATAATCTCCTTGTTGACATTCAACGGCCCAGATTAGAAGCTAATTAATGGCTAAGATAATTTCTGCTTGATCCTCGTCTTCTTCTAGAAGTTACACCCACAATTTATATTAATACCCTTTAGTTATTTTAATTTCCTAAGTTTAGACTTAAGGTCCTATTAAAAATAACTATTTTAATAAAACTATTTCTCGGTGGAATTTCCCAAAACACTTTCTGGGTTCTTTGGAATACATGTGCCTAAGCCTCCCTACAAAATTTGAGACTTAGAGCACATTTGATCCTACTAGAAATCAACAAAGAATCCCATGGTGTAGAAATCAATGCTTTGCATGAATGGAGGCCCATGGCTCTCAACGCTCACCCTACAAATTCTATCATAATCCTATAGAGGCCTTGGATCCCATATAGGGAGGCTAATTCCAAGATGAAAATCCACTTGTGATCCCGTATAAGATCCAATGCATCTCCTCACCTTTAAACAATATAATTCATTAGTGCAATTGAGTAATTAAGCTTGTTGAATCAAGGGCAGAAATGAAGCTTCATAGTGGGTTTCCCTTCCAAATTTGGGGTTTTGAACATGTAATGGTGTGACCTCCCTAGGTAGGAGTGGCTATTAAACAACCCTATTAGGTTTTCCCAACCCCTAAAGGGAAGGACACATCCAAGGTACATCCTTCAAGTGGTAGGTGTCATGTGGATAATGATGAGGTGGATGGGGACATAGGGGTCTCAAGGCCAAATGCCATGGGCTCAAGGGTGCTAATGGTGAGGGATGTCCACATATCTGGGTGTATGAATGTAGGAGGAAACAATCGTGGTACATGAGTTACCCCGACCTTTGTTTTTCCACCCTTCTTCATTTGCCTTTTGCCTTTTATTGATTTTTCTTTTATTTCACTGCTTGAGGCTCTAAGAGATGAGAGCATGATGTGTATGATAGAGCAGTGATAAACCCCTTAAGGTGGGGCAGATCATCGCCTAGCAGGGGTTGGGACATACATGGGTTCCTTAATGATGTAAGGGGCACTCATAGGGGCCCTAGGAACCAGGGTGATGGCCATAGTGATAAAGGGTAGAGCTCATTCTTGACTTTTGCCCACGTGTTAAATTTATTGTCCCAACCATATTTTACATTTTATGGTATTTTTCCTTTTGTAGGTGGCCATATTATGCTTTTATATCTTTTTTGTTTTAGCTAAATCAACCTTCAGGACATCGCTCCATGCCCGACCCAAATATGTGGACCCGACCCAATGGTCATGCAAACCTAGAGAGGTAATATGGTGAAATGGGTCATGTAATGTGCAGAGAGGAAGGAAAAATATGGAATGGGAAACCGGACCATGCTACCAGAATCGAGGTTTGCCAAGTAACACCCATCCTAAATCTATAGGCCAGTACAGGATATCCCATGGGACCAGGGTTGAAGATTAACCCACAGTTAAGGTAAGAGAACAAGACTACAGTCAAAACCCTTCCTCCTTCCAACTCACCTTGTAATCCATACCCAAGTGTGCCCAAGAGAAACAAGCATAAATACCCAATTACATAATGAAAAATCATACCTTTAGGAATTGATGGCCCACCTTCAAACATATGATCTTGATAGATGAGTGAGGGTACATAATGGCTAGCTCAAGCGGCGGAGATAAAATAGAACATCAAACCTATCAAGTGGTTGTCAAGGGTTGTTGTTGTCAGTTAAAGGAAGATACATCGGAAAGAAAGCTTTCCAAAGGGGTACCCCACTTTTGGTGGGCTACAAGGCCATGGCATTGGTGCAGTTTTGATGCAAGAAGGAAGGCTCCTTTCCTTTCAAAGTAGAAAACTTAAAGGAAATAACTTACTGAGACCCATCTCTAAAAAAGAAATGTTGGTCATACTACATGCAGTTAAGAAATGGTGTCCATACCTAACAAGAAGAGACTTCAAAGAAAGAACAAATCTTGAACTCAATATTCATTTTGGAATATGCAATGTGAGGAGGTTCTCCCTCTTGTTTATCTTTTGTTTTACTTCTGCACTTGTTTTCCATTTTTCTATCAAACTAAGTTGCATATTTGGAACTACATTTCAGCCATAAAACAACTCCTTCACATTTGTATATATGAGTGGAACCCTTAGCCCTCCAAGACTTGATTCTATAGCTTTCTTCAAAAAACATTTTGGGGTGAATTGTATCAAACTAGTTCCTTTTACCTTAATTACACACCAAGTGATGAATGCATCAAATAAGTTGTTTCATCCATGATGTTGAATATGGAAAATTAAATCCCTTGGCCATATAGCCTACCTCAAAGTAGTTGATTGTAACATAATAGTTATTTCATTCATTCAATGTTTCATGAATCTATTATCCCTTAGATTTATAGAAACCAATCTCATGTCATCTCATTTGATTGTTACCCTCATTTCCTTTTCATACCCCCTTTTCCATTTCCACTACCACACACCATTACTACAACAACTTTGTTTTATCAAGGCTTAGTATTTGTTGTCTACCTTGAGCTCCCACTCTGTAGCCTTGATAATCATGATATTCCTATCATTAGGAAAGCCCCCTTTGAGTTGGAGAAGAGCCAATAATAGATAGAGGAAGAGCTACCGATGTGACAGTGGGTAGCCTTCTTGAGTGACACAAAACTAACACCTTGATCATTGGGACTATAAACTTTTGTCGATGCAATATTTTGTTGTAACAACCTGATAGGATAGGTTATTAAAAAGATAGAGGATGGAATTTGTTATGGATACTCCCCTAAGAGAACAAAATGTTGTTTCTATTATGGAGAAATTTCTTTGAAGTTGGCTTAATAAAATGAGAAAAATGAAAGTTAATATTTAGAGTCTTGAGATAAATTATATTGGTTGACACGTAAGGATTATAATCTAATTATGGACATAGAACTCAAAGGAATTTGAAGAACTTACATTGGCATGATAATTTCCAGTTTGTAGAAATTATGCCTATTCAAAGACAAAATTTTGTAGATGACAATTGGGCATTCCTATCGATAGTCTATACTATTTAGAATGGTTCAACTTTATGTGATAGGTTACCTATCTATTTTGGGTATGTCTAAGGAACTTGCAAATATTTCATGTTGTCAAATGTAGTTGATCATGAGAGATTGAGGTTCCTACAATTTTCCAACTTGTGGTCTTGACCACTAGGCATATGCAACTGTAGTTAGGTGTACTTGCATAGGAGTTGGATCAATGATTTATTTTCATCCTTACTTTATGGGAGGAGTTCAAGAGGAAGTGTTTGAAAATGGTTGCGATACTTCGTTTTAGATCAAGGATGAAGATTCACAATTGCATCTATCTTCTAGTGAGGGATTCCAATAAAAGACGACAAGCATTCAAAGACAATGATTTTTTGATACGGTTAATGATCTTGAAGACAAAGACATGCACATCATATGTCAAGAGCTTTATCAACTTACTAGGGCTCTCATTTGAAGGGGTGTGTTGGAGGACCAAATAACAAGCCCAAACATATATTAGCATGTGAACTATTGTGTTTTACGCAATCATATATATTAATTTTAATGTCAATGGTACGTGATCAACATGTGTCTACTATATTAATATTAGTGTTAAGTGATCAAACAACCATAGCAAGCTTGTGATTCAATAATAACGTGTCAAGAATAAATATATTTTCTAAGAATGGTAGCGTATCTATATGGGTGGAAAACCTCATGGATCCCTTCCCCTTCCTCAAAATATCTCTGAATGGAAGATGGCTCAACTACTAGCTACAATAGGGGTTGGTAACCTGAAGGGACTTAACCAGATTTAAACCTATGACCTATGGACTCCCTATCAAAAACATGCCTTGCGAAGATCGTTCCACTGATTGAGCTAACTGTTGGGGACGATTATCTCAACTCTTATTTGTTTATTATTTTTGTTTGCACACACACACACACACACATATATATATATATATGATTATCTCAACTCTTATTTCTTTATTATTCTTGTTTGCATGCACGCACACACACACATACATACATACATACATATGTATGATGATTATCGCAACTCTTATTTGTTTATTATTTTTGTTTGGATGTACACACACACACATATATATAAGGTTTGCATAAAAAATATTGCAACAAAACCCAGTAGCTAGAACAAAATACAAAATCAGGCTAGAGCCATAGGTTCAAAATGTAAAATTGTACCAAGTTCTACCTAGAAGGGATAACCATCCAAAGAACCCTATTAGACCTTTTCAGATATAGTACTTTACATATTGTTGTGGAAAACATACTACTTGAGAAAAGAAATTAAGACATAAAGGTAAGAAAATACCAAATACTTGTCCTCTACTAGGCATCTTGTAATCGATGTGTTTTCATTGCAACCTCAATTGGGGCCTTGTTTTCCTACTAAATTCCATCAACAACTTGAAAGACATTTCCTTGTTCTAGTTCTATTATATGGGGGGAGGAAGAGTCCCTAGACACCCAAGAAAACTCTATTGTATGGGAGGAGTCTTCCTAAGAATGAGAGTTCACCACACTATTCAGAATGACAAGATGTATCACAACACCTACCATGAGCTACTTGACTACATCTATCTAAATAGAGATCTCCGTATTTCTATTCTGTTGAATGCCCAAAAGCACTTTCACTTCCTTATGCCAATTCCTCAAATAAACTACATGCTTGATTGTATCAATAGCACAACTATCTGTTGCTATATTGTTTTGCTAATGTTTTTGCTCCAATTATGCTTTCCATATCTTACATATGATCCTTGCATTCACGACTCCACACTGGGCTTCTCCAATACCCTTCATACATCATTTGAGGCCACTCTTGAAGTCCACCAATTTGCAAGGGATATGACACCCTTTACTACAATGACACTTGCCATCCTCCTAACTAAGCACAAGGCCAGAACATGACTAGGACATAGCCAGGACAATAGCAAAGTGAAAGCAAGGTACTCAAGAATGTAGGAACACAAACTCAAAGACAAGGGAGAAGGACCCCCTCCAAGGTGCAAAGCTACCAAATATAGAGAAGTGGTCAAAACAAAAACCCAAATGAACCAAACCCCTGAAATCTGAAGCTGGCACTTGTCTCAGCCAAATAACCCACATTAAATTCCCAACTTAATGCTTTGCATAGGTGTGATGAGATGTAGCCAGTTCTTAAATGCTTGTCGTTTCATAAAGGGTACACTTAACAAGTTACTAATGCTATCTCCCATTGTATCCATATACTCACTATGGGGGTAGGTGAAAGGATGAGCCACTATTTATATTAGTAACCCCAATATTTGAACCAACACCGGAATTTGCTTGATGACCATCCAAGGAATATTCATGGTAGAGAACATTAAATATATCAATCTGATCAAAACATTGCACTTTAAGTACTCTATTAACTAGATGAGCTAGTAGGGGTCGTCTAGGAGGAGTTTTATATTGAATTTCTTAAAGAACTGTCAATGAGTTTCCCACCATGAATGCTTCCTTTTCCCCTTCAGCTTTAAGAAGTAGAATGCCTTTGAGCAGAGCTAGAGCTCCTACTTCATTATTCGTCATAATCCCAATTCCCCATGCACACTTTACTTCCTTATTTCCATTGGAGTCCATAATGAACCCCCCACTGACCTTTGAGGAGCTTATACTTCATTATTCATCATAATCCCAATTCCCCATGCACACTTTACTTCCTGATTTCCTTTGGAGTCCATAATGAACCACCCACCCCCAATTCGCATATTCTATATTTTCCTACACTAACTGCATAAAATATTCATTTACTTCTTGTAAAAAATTTAAGTCTCGGACTAAAACTTTGATGTTACCTATGTTGTTACAAAGGAAATATCAATAAAAATATAAGCAAACATAAAACTCATCGTACAAGTTGTACTAACCTGCATCCAAGACAACAACTTTGTCACAGCCCATTACGGTTGGTATTCTATGTGCAATACTTATAACTGTACAGTCTGCAAACTCAGTCTTGATTGTATTCTGCAACAATAAATCTGTTTGAGTATCAACTGATGCAGTTGCCTCATCAAGAATGAGGATACGACTCCTTCTTAAAAGAACCCGACCAAGACAAATAAGTTGCCTTTGTCCCATACTAAAGTTCTCTCCCTTTTCAGAAACTGCAAGATGACAACAAATACATTAACGCATAATTTAAAACAATAAAAGTCCCCTTATTTCTCAAATTTTCAAATAGATTTGCTTTACAATTTCAATTCAATTATTTAAATAGGCACTGCAAAGAATGAAAATACACTACTTATAATAAAAAAATCATGCAATGAGTGTTATTACGATACATACCAAGAGTATCCAGCTTTTCTTCCTTTTGAGAAATCACATCAGCTAGCAGGCATCTCTCCAATGACTACAAAAGCATTGGGAATTGTTCAATTAATCATGAAAAGTAAAGGAAAAAGTCATAATGATTAATGCAAAAAGTTGCATAGACATTTTTTCTATCTCTCCATCAAGAAAATAGCCAAGAAAAATAAATGACAGAAAAGCAAGAATCTGCCTGAACTATTAAATCGAGGAAAGACTAGAACAGATACCAGCTGTAGAACAAATTTAAACACTACACTTAGAAAGGACTGGGGGAAACTCAGAGACCCATTCAATGTCTAAACAAATATTTTGTGATACTAAAATCAGATTGATCAACAAGATTCAGAATACTAAATATGCCCTACAAATCAAGTTCACGTGGAAATTGCCAATACAAGTTATGACATGAGCTAATTTTAAGGCAACAAATTGGGAAGTAGGAATTATTGAGATTTATTAAAAGCAATTCGTTACAGATGATTTGAAGAGAGAAAAATAGCATTGATTTCAAGGGGAAATATAAAATATTTGTGTTTATCTTTCCAAGGGACTTCTAATTTCTTGCCATTTGGGGGAACCTTAGGACCTAGAATCCCATGCAACCAATCTTTTTGTGTAATATCCCTTCCCATAAAAATATGCTAAGTGCCTTCCTCATTTTTTGTAAATTATGGATAGGGAAAATTGTGGATACAAACTTAGCAAATGCGGGTGGACATTAATTAAATTAATGTTGTATGGTAGTGGAGGCACCAAACATTAGACAAAGGGGAGATTAATCACATAGTGGAATGTGGGGACCACCCCATGATGAAATACACACCCCTTGATGGAGAAATTCGAATGGCTACAGAGGGGGCTCGAATTGCTTGGTGAAGGGGCCCACGTCAAGGAAGAGAGAAGCAATTATAAATAAGAGGAAGGCAGCATCATTGAGCACTTTTTATCATTTGATCTTTTACACTTTGTTGCTCAAGCTGTTCAACTGAGTCACAAGGGCTGTTTAGCACCCGAGGTTTCCAAGGGGAAATCTCACCCTCTTCTTCGGTGGACCACAAGTGCCACCCTAGGGAGGAAAATTCTACTCATCTTTGGTAGCTAGGAGGACACCATGCAATTCCACGAATTTCCTTGGCCAGTTGCGATGCAAAACCAAGGAGTATGCAGTTCCTTTAACAGAGTGGGAGTCGGGAATTGAGGCCACATCCATTGTTGGGCTTTCATTGTCCATATTACAAGAAGGGAAATTGCAGGAGGAGAGAGACCCACATTCAGTAGTACGAATTTATGGGGATTGAGTCTATGTCATCTTGCCCAAAACTGCGCAATCATTTGTGGGGACCGAGTGTGGAGAAGGCTTGAGAGAGAGATTGAGGAGTTGGGGTTGCTTGGGATTGGATTGGTGGAGATTGCAGGGGATTTCCTAGCATTTTGGACGAGCAACTAACACAAAATCTGTTGTAGGTTACAATTTCTACTTGTGAAGGAGGGCCAAGCATTTGGGGTCAATTTTGAGCATCAAAACTAGGACAAACATTTTCTAGATTTATTCAGGAGATTCCAAGATTAATTTGGAAGAATTTTCTAAGCAGATTTGAGGGGTCAAACAGGGGTCCCAACTCAGCGAGCAACTAGAGGAGCTAGGGGAATTTGGGCAGAAATTTCGAGGTCAACATTTGGTCAATTCCTCCGTGGATTTTTGTGGATTATAGGTGGAGAGCCCGGGGTTAATTTCCCGGAATTTTCTAAGCACTATAGGAGACCCTAGCAGTGTTTATTTGCAGCCAACAGTGCATTTTTCACTCGAACATCGCAGAGATTGTTGGGAACAGCCACATTGCATATTAGAGAAGTTGATTCCGTCACCTGGATATTCTTAGCTTGCCTTGGGAAAGCCCAGGTGCATGCTTTCTGATTTTACTTTTCTACCCAACAATTAGATCAATAAAATGGCTTAGCTCAGTGCAATTTATGGAGACTTTTGGTTGTTTAATGAGCTGTAAATTTTTGTATGTGTTTTTGCTATGTTTGTTTGTTTATCATTGTAAATTTCCATTAGGAATATTACAGTGGTATCAGAGCATGATTTTGGCCAACTATGGGTCTAAATCATGCTACTGCTCAAGTGCTATTGTTGGCTAGAATTCCATAGGCTAAAACACTAGCTCCACATTATTCTTCAGATTGAACGTGTGCCCAAAAATGTGTCGGCACGAGAAATTTGAAAATTATACTAGGAACCTTGAGAGACTGGTGGGGTGGCTCAAAGAATCGATGTCAACGAGGGTAGCAAGAAGAAAAAGTAGTTGCCAACCTGTAGATGAAGAAAATAAGAGGAGGGTGGTTATTGAATGAAATGCTAGCATCAATATTGCAGAGATGAGGATGGGAGGCAAAGGTAGTGACGAGATGAGAGAGAACATACCCATTGAGGAGGGAGTTCATCTAAATACATTCTAGCCAGTTGAGCATGAGGCTAATGGCACACAGGAGGAACACGAGGATACACCTAGTGTGAAGTAGAAGTCACCCCTGTTGGAGTTTCCTTTGGTAGCCCCAGTAGACAGATTGGTGGAGGCAGTGGAGCACACATCCATTGTTAAGGTATCCATTGATGAGGCATCCAATTCTATGACAGAGCTTCAAAACGACATTCACTTACAGCTGATTGATGAGCATGTCTTGCATGTTCGATTGTCTATGGAGGAGCAGTTGGAGGCTCATGTCGAGCCCATGATGGAGGAGGAAGTGCAACCATCCTTTCGGCTAGCCATTGATGAAGAGCAACATAGAGACCACATGTTGGGATTTTAGCACAATTCACTTCAGAGGCACGCTGATATGATCTACAATGTTATCAACCCACCCCTACGCATTGGATTGAGAGAGGCAGAGTTATCTAGACATACCAGAGGGGATGACCAGGTTAGCGGCACTGTTGGGTCAGATTTGCCCATTACAGAGAGAAAGATGGAGCTACCTGGTAAGATCTCATGTGTTGACCTGGATAGTGGGATGAGACGATCGGAGTTGTACAGGGTGCAGCATCCGCACATTGGGGTTGTTCTATGTGCAGGACTTCTTGCATTTGATTCCTCACTTGGGGTTGGATGGTGAGAGATTCTAAGTTGGTACCTTGTGGAGTGGGCTATGGAGATGGTGGTGGATCCGAGTGTATCTCAATAGGAGTTTCCAGGAACTCCAGATACCAAAATCCTAGACTGGCAATGGGATCCTGGTGGGACTACCTATCATTTCCCAAGTATGTTAGTTGACTACGACCTGGATGGTACAGTTGACCTAGCAGTTGAGCGTGCACATTTGCTAGGGGAGTTTCGGTCAGCACCAATGGCCAACCAGTTTATGGATAGACTCCTTAGGTTGTCTTGGTATAAAGTTTGTACAGGGGATCACGGGGTGATCAACATACTCTGGCAAGAGTTTGTCGAAGGAGGTGGCATTGGCAGGCCACCAGACGGTACCTTGTATGGAGTTGGGAATTCTTCACCTTTGTGTGGGGCACAAAGGACACAGAGGAGCAGAGCAGTGGTGGCATCACTACTGACATATAAAGAGATTCATTTCTCGGATCCCTCATGGGGGATTTGGAGTGAAGATCCCTTCATCGGCGGGTATAGTGATGCGGCGTTGGAGGTGATGATACTGATTAGGTGTGGGCCAACACATAGAGACATGACTCTAGGCCATCACATCCAAGGATGTGTGGGAGAATCTAGTGTTAAGCAGTGGACTACAGATGGACATGGAGGTGCATGGTGGTGTACTGTAGAGTGTTGGATTGCGTGGTGGAGTAGGAGTGTCTTACATCACCTTGAGTACACGCAGGGAGTGACTAGTGCCTTGACACAGACGAGGCACAGGACGTTACAGGGTGGTATCGCAGTAGTCGAGGATATCCTGTGGTGTACAGAGACAAGTCTTCGACTGGTTTATCAGGAGATCTGAGACAGAGAGAGGGGCATCCATAGGGATATTCTTCAGTAACCTAGTAGACTCTTGATCCTACCATTGGGGACCTACCCACCCATGACTTTCCAATTGAAACATTTGGTGGAGGTACTGGCTGACGGATACAAGCTTAGGGACGACATTGTTTATTATCGATGTAGCATAGGTTCCACTCTTGGGCTCACACAAGGGAAAGTCGATTGCGAGGGAACTGCATGATGCACTTTTGGCAGAACAGTCTGAGGTATCACAAGAGACTAAAGCACGATGGATAGTAGACTTCGTCTACAGGAGGGCACCCAGACTCCGAGCAGTACCACGTGTATTGTCAGGAGTTGGGATAGCGGATTTCACAGCATGGTCTGGCAGGAGCAGGGCAGGTTGGCCTGCATGGGACAGACTCTTGATACTTGGGGCCCACCCATGGGTTACATACAGGGGTAAGAGATGAGGGCAAGATGGGTTCTAGTAGGTAGCAGCGCTTCATAGCGACATACCGTGAGGAGTGGGAGTTAAGAGCTCCCAGCATGGTTGGGGGATCTAGGGATCTGATTGGCGAGTGGACCACTCTACTTTGTGATGCGCATCGTAGAGGGTGATCCAGTTCACCTTGGGTTTGACACATGGGGGAGCACTGAGACCTCCACTACATGGCGAGGCAAACTTATCCTGTTGTTACTCAAGGTCAAGATTGGCAGTGTAGGGGTAGATATTGGCATCATGGAGATGCCCGCGCAAGATGAGCTTGGCTCTCACAAATTTTTCGCCACTAGGCCTCAAGAGAGGAGGATATAGTCTGCGCACAACGGCGAGTATGTCATAGTCAGAGTAGCGCAGCATCAGCATGGTGGCACCACTTTGAGATTAGTGGGGGCCTAAGCATCACAGCTATTCACAGCTCAATAACCTTTAGGGATGAGTTGGCTACTACAGGGGGAGATCATGCAAATCTTCCATTGGGCTTTTGTGAGTCACTGATGGAGAGGGGACTTCATTAGCATGGCAGGTGGGCTAGCAGGATGATATCAGGAGAAGCTCACGTGAGCAAGACGCTATCCTTGCAGGGATTGGGTGGTATCTTCAAGAGTATACTCTTGGAGTGCATGGGATGGCCTACGTGGTAGGACAACTTCACAAGGGGTTGGGCATAGTGCCACATTATCATGATCCCCTACTCATTGATGGTATGCAAGGGACTTTTGTGTCATGTCCCTTCCTAAATTATTTTGGAGCAGTATTAATTTCTACATTTTGAGGCCAATTTTGGAGGTGATGGGGGCCCATTCGATTTTATTAGGAGGCTAGACTTAGTAGAATTTATTTCAATGTGGTTAAGTATACGTGGTGGCCACCCATACTAGGGGAATATGCATTCCCTAGTTCGATTTGCATGGAGGGGAAATCGATGGTTAGGTGAGGGACTTGCGATGGAGGGAAGATGGAGGGAAAAGTGCTCCACAGAATCTATATAAGGAAGGCAACTCTCCTCATTTGGATATCTTAGCTTTGACATATTGAACCCAATCTTAGTTGCTCGAGTTGTTTAGCCGAAATACTGTGTTGTTTAGCACACGAGAGTCTCCGAGCGGAGATCTCAACCCTTGCTTCACTGGACTTCGAGTGCCAGCCCTAGGAGGGAGTTCTACTTCGTTCCAAATCGTACTAATCGCAGTGAATCGAGTTGCAATAGCAGCAAGTTGAGTTACACCAGTAAAGGGAAGTAAGAGTGAGAAGGTTGAGTTATAGCCACAGGGCAACGAGCAGCAGAAGGGACGAGTTATAGCAATAGGAAAGTATAAGCAGGAGGGTCGAGTACAGCAGCAGGAGACTGAGTAACAACAAGGAAGTTGAGTTCCAGCAACAGGGAGAGTAGCAGTACCTCAAAACAGGGAGAGTAACAACATCGCAGCATAGGGGGAGTAACAGCGGCACAGGGGTTGTGCAGTCATTGGAGTTAAATTCGTTGGGGCAACATTATCTTGGGAATTTTGGAGCTGGGGAGTTGGGAGATCATTTGGAGGGCCATTTGAGGAGGGTTGCTGGAGTTGGGAGTGCAGAGATTGACAGGAGCAGTCACAACAATCGAATTCGTAGGTGGACGAGGGTCAAGCTGTGAAGGGTCAATTTTTAAAGGTTGGAACCAAGGGGAATTTCCCAAAAAGGTTGGGATTAATTTCCCATAATTTTTCGAGCAACAGGGAAGGCTCTAACAGTAGATCATTTCAGGCAACAACACCTTTCTAGGCAGTAACAGCACAACTCTTGGGCCAGATTACCAGCAGATTTGAGGAGGGTGTTTCATTGTTCATTTTGGGCTTTTTCTAGCTTGCCTAGAGCAAGCCCAGGTGCACACATTCCAACACCTTGTCGTACACCTCTTCCCATTTAATAAAATGAGTAGACAACGTAGTTACATTGCCAATCTTGTGCTCTGATGGTCTGATTTAATTTTATGGTGTTGTTTTTATTGTTTGATTTGAAAAGCACTATTTTTCCTAGTTTGGAACATTACATTATGGTACTTGTATCGGGCAAGATAGTGAATGGAGTGAGGGGAGCTTCATGCTAGACAGGATGGCTTGGGATCTCAGTATAGACGGATTCTTTCATGTCAAGACAGTGCAGAGGTCAGGGACAATTCAGTGGCACATCTGGTACCCTGGCCTATTTTGTAGTGACAATGGGGAGCAACAGCTAGAGAGGATGCTTGTTTAGGCTTTGCTTGAGGACAAACAATTTTTGGCGTGGAGGATTGTAATATCCTTCCCATAAAAATCTACTAAGTGCCTTCCTCATTTTTTGTAAATTATGGATGGGAAAATTTTGGATGCAAACTTAGGAAAAGCGGGTGGAGATTAATAAAATTAAAGTTGTATGGTAGTGGAGGTGCAAAACATTAGACAAATGGGAGATTAATCACATAGTGGAACGTGGGGACCACCCCATGATGAAATACGCACCCCTTGATGTAGAAATTTGAATGGCTGAGGGGGATCGAATTGCTTGATGAAGGGGCCTATGTGAAGGAAGAGAGTAGAAATTATAAATAAGAGGAAGGTGACATCATTGAGCACTTTTGATCATTTGATATTTTACACTTTGTTGCTCAATTTGCTCAGCTGAGTCACAAGTGTTGTTTGGCACCCGAGGTTTCCAAGGGGAAATCTCACCCTCTTCTTCGATGGACCATGAGTGCCAAACTAGGGAGGAAAATTTTACTCATGTTTGGTAGCTAGGAGGATACCACGCAGCTCCATAAATTTCCTTGGCCGGTTGGGACACAAAACCGAGTATGCAGTTCCTTTGAGAGAGTGGGAGTCAGGAATTGAGGCCACATCCATTACTGGGATTTCATTGTCCAAATTATAGGAGGAAAGAAGGGAAATTGCAAGAGGAGAGAGATCCACATTCAATAGTACGAATTTCTCGAGATTGAGCTTGTGTCATCTTGCCTAGGGTTGCGCAGTCATTTGTGGGGGGCGAGTGTGGGGAAGGCTTGAGAGAGAAATTGAGGAGCTGGGGTTGCTTGGGATTAGATTGAGGGAAATTGTAGGGGTTTCCCAACATTTTGGAGGACCAGCAAGCACAAAATTTGCTACAGGTTACATTTTTTGCTTCTAGAGGAGGGCCAAGCATTTGGGGTCAATTTTGAGCATCAAAATTAGGACAAACCATTTATGGGTTTTTCTGGGTTTATTGAGGAGAGGACAAGATAAAGTTGGCAAAGTGTTTTGGGTAGATTTGAGGGGTCAAATAGGGGTCCCAACTCAGCCAACAGCTAGAGGAGCTAAGGGAATTTGGGCGAAATTCTGAGTTCAACATTTGGGCAATTCCTTCATGGGTTTTTGTGGGTTATTAGTGGAGATCTTGGGTTTAGTTTCCCGGAATTTTCTGAGCGCCGGAGGAGGCCCTAGCAGCTATTATTTGCAGCCAACGGTGCTGGGACAACGTAGAGATTGTTGGGGACAACCACATTGCATGTTAGAGCAGCTGATTTCATAACCTGGATATTGTTAGCTTGCCTTGGGCAAGCCCAAGTGCATGCTTTCTAATTTTACTTTTGTACCTAACAATTATATCAATAAAATGGCTCAGCTCAACGCATTTATAGAGATTTTTGGTTGTTTAATGTGCTGTAAATTGTTGTATGTTTTGCAATGTTTATTTGTTTATCATTGTAAATTTCCATTACGAATATTACATTTTGAGGCTAGAAATTGTATAAAAGCTAAGTTAGGTTCAGAAATACATTATATACGCAACATGAGTTTTCAAAAAATGAGGTTGAAGAGATGTTTCATAAAGTTACATGTCCACCTCTAGGTTGTTTCCAGTTTGACGAATTTCCCAGCCAAAAACCATTGGGGGGAAGGGAGCATTTAATGCTACTTCAGTCTATATTTTCTCAATACAACTAATTGAACGGTTTTTAGTAATAACAATGCCAAGTGTTGGCTTGCATTATGATTTGACCAAGGATGGTAACTTTCATGAAATTAATGTAGGCTGTTATGGACAAAATAACATCTTCTTAAGTTAAAGGTGTTGATGATGGTGCTAACAAATGTTGCACAACTCATACTTGTATAAGACTCATCCGGCCATTGACTTGGAAACTCATATAAGAATTGGGAATGACCCGTATAAGACTCATATAAGACTCGACAAAATACAAAAAATAAATAAAAAATAAAAATCGAAATTTGCTCCCAGGGACAGGGTTGTACGAGTTGGATACGAGTCGTATGTGAATCAACACGAGTCTTATCTGAGTCAGTGCAGGTAAGGGTCTTATGCGCGGGGTTTTATGAGAGCAACTTGTTTCTGCATATGACTCGTTGAAACCTGTGAGTCTTGAAGGGTCTTATAAAGGTCATGCTTCATTGGTGCTAACACCCTTCATGAAACATGATTTAGATCTGATGGGGCATGTTCATTTACATCACGTGTGCACTTTTTCCATGTTGGGATAAGCCCTCTAAGGAAAGAGATATGGTTCAAATGTTGCCAATGTTTTGTGAAAATTAAGTTACATGGATAAAATTTTTATATGTGACTTATATTGTTGTCATATACATAGGATAAGGAGCAATGCCTATTAAGTATGAATTTCCAACATCATTATTTGTTTAAACCTTTAGAGCTGTATGCCATCTCATTGTGAAGGTAGGAACATTGAACTAAGTATTAACCTAAATTGCTCTAATATACATAGAATAAGGAGCCCTGGCTATTAGGTATGAATTTCCAACTTTATTGTTTGTTGGTTTGTTTAAAACTCTAGAGTTGTATGCCATCTCATAGTGAAGGTAGTAACATTGAACTAACTATCGGCCTAAATTGTTGTTATATACATAGTATAAGGAGCCATGGCTATTAGGCATGGATTTCCAACTTGATTGTTTATTTAAAACTCTAGAGTTATATGCCATCTCATTATGAAGTCAGGAACATTGAACTAAAAATCATCCTTCTGCAAAGGTTGTATTGAGTTTTAAAGTTACTCAGGTTAGATTGTGGACCCACTTAACAAAGCCATAAAGCAAGTAAAATGTTTTCCAGACAAGACTATCTAGGACTTGGATATAAGTCCCCAGTGTCAAAATATAAACCCCATTATTCGCCTACAAGGTTGCAAAAACGTATCCTAACAAGGAAAATGCTAACTATTAGAAATTTAGAGGGGTATATGAAAAGATGGCTTCAACACCCTGAATACATAAAAGTACATTACTATACCTATTTCCCATTGGATAGAATGACACGATACATGATGACCCGGATTGGATCATTATATTGTTTGTCATCCATATTGATGCTTTCATAGTGGAAAAAGTGGAGGAATTAACTCTCAAGATGATTTTTATCAGTGGAACCTAGTTTGGCAAGTTGTTGTCTGAAACCTTTTGGGAGCATTTTTGTTAATTTGGCAACTCGGGGACAAATTCCCTCCATTGGACAGCCTTCCTCGTCAAGAAAAACCTCTACTAGCCCTTTGAAGAATTTAATTTGGTCAAGGAAAAATATTATTTTTAATGTGAAACCCACATGTGCACAAAAGTTCAAGTTGGCCTGGAAGAGGACTTTTGACCCCCTTGACCACATATATATAGACATCACTTGACATCATTTAGAAGCATCTCATCACAAATCACATCATTCATCCATTGGTTCATACACTCTTGAAATTGTAGGGCCGAGCTATGGAAAGTCCAAACTACCAAATGTCGTCATTCTGCAGCTACTGAAAGTTGAGTTTTTGCGATTTGCGAAGTTGCTTTTCTCTAAATTTGTTGACTTTTGCAGGTTGGAATCTTCGACTAGATTTGACATTGAGGCTCATCTCTTGGATATTGTTTGGTTGGGATTGATTTTGACTCTTGATTGGTGAATTGGAACATTATACTCTCTTGCTAAACATTTTATGAATATCTAATAAGAAAAAGAATTTGAAAGGTTTTTCCCCTTGTTGGGTTTTTCTCTGGTCATTGACCAATTCTGGTGTCTCTTGTTATTGCTCTTGATTGTCTTCTTCTGTACATTGAATTTACTATTCTATCTGCAGTTGCTATTGATCATTGCAAGATTAAATCGTTTTGGAACGATTGCTAATTGAAGTTAAGAATTGAGCTAAAGTAATTGTAACAACATCAAACAGTGGAAAATTAACATGGTATTAGAGCTAAGGTGAAGACAAGCCCAAGCAAAAAAGAGGCAAGAATGATCATTCTTGAAAGAAGATGAAGGAGCCTATTTGATTTAGACAAGATTTCTACCTCTTACTTCAAGGTTAATGAAATGTTGGGTGACTCATCTAACTTTGCTGCTTGGAAGATCAGATTGGAAGATATACTAGATGACAACGATGTTCTGGAATATGTACAAGGAAAGGTATCTGAGCCTTCGGTGAATGCTTTTGTTGCTATCAAATCTAGATACAAGAAAGTTGACCTCAAAGCTAAGAAATTTACCATTGATGGTTTGCAAGATCATTTGCTTGTTTATGTTGGTAGTTTGAATAATTCTAACGATATTTATGACAAGCTAGTTGGGATGTCAACAACTTGAATCACATACTCTCTATGAAAATTCCTAATCCTCAAAGAACCCCTATGGCAGCGAATCCAAATCTACTTCCCCTACTTGATTTTAATATACATTATCAAGTTATTCTCTGAATACTGAAGTAAATTACTTCTGCAACCTACACTACTTAAAATTTGATTACATGAAACGAAAAACTGAGCAAAGAACAAGATACATAGGACACAATTATTTTTGAACAAAATAGTCCCCAGAAAAACCCAATGCGAGAAAACCAGTGCAGCAGCTCTGAGGGTTTTATTATTATGCAGTAGAAAAATCTGAATACATCACTGAATACCTCACAAGGTTATTCAGTTACAAAGAGAAATAATGGCAGAAGCTTTGTGGGTTACATCACATAATCACTGAGAAAAAGTTCTGGTTGTTCCAGTTACTGGATGAGATGCACCTAGCAGACATTGTGCTAGTTTTGCGTTGCCCCTATGATGTCCCAGCATCAACCCTTGCAGGCACTACGTCACCCAACTGGGAATTCGATCAGAAGCCCAAAGTCTCTACTCTCAGCCTCATGGTCTCACACCCCGGCTTCCGACTGCTAAAACTGGCCCTTTAGATAATTATTATATTTATTTATTATTACGCAACAATGTATTATTATTTTTCTATACATAAAAAATACTTACTTGGTCAAAGGGTCAAGTAAGGAGAGTACCCTAGCTAGAAAAGACAAGTGACTATGCATCATTTAAGGGGTTAAAACTTAACACACCTTTCACCACTTTTTGCACATTTATCAAAGAACACATTTCAAGAATAGAGGAGTGCTCCCCTTTCTTATAGGTAGGGTGCTACTTTGAAGAGGAATAACAAACTCTTAGCAACCACTTGCACACATTTCAAGGGCACATCATCTTTGGGGCATTTTGTTGAGATTTGATTTGGTTAAAGAATTTTTTTTACTGTGCCTTGCTAGGGAGGGTGACGCATGGCAGCAAAGAATAATCTAGCACATCCTTAAGTCTTGAGAAATACTAGATGTGGAGCATCGTAATCTCTAGAGTCTTCTCAAAGTATTTTATTAATATTTCTTGGAGGAAAAGAAGGATCTATAAAATTCTAAATTATTCAGTATTATTTTTATTAAAAGTTACCTGAGGGAGAAAAGTTATTAAAGGATTACCTCTCATTTGCAAGGTGTGATTATACTGTGGAGAAATACCCTAGACTGTTGGAATGTAAGTTGAAGATATCCTTCCAAATTTGGAGCATCATTGTGGAAGTATCTAAGGTTGTAATATACTTAAGTATGCATTATATATTAATACATTACACAATAATAACAATAATAGAAAATGATAATATCCAATCAAAAAAGGTCATAAACTTTCACCCTTGTGGCCAGTGAATGATATATATCCCATCAAAAAAGGTCTTGTCAATCATCACATTCATTATTACAAATATATAGATAGATATATAAATAGATAGATATATTATCCTTTGTGGATTTCCTTATACTCTCCGCTTTAGATGGAATGTTTTTATAGTTATCGAACAAGTTTGTTCATAATACTGCATCTTCCAAATCACTTGAATTGTCTGTATCTTTCTCTTTTGCTACAATGTATCTTGTTTTTTCAAAATAATATTGTAGTCTAGCAGTGGCACTAATTGTGCAATATATGAAATATGTGAAAATTTCTTCTATCACAACAACTGAAAATTATTTTCCTAATTGTTTATTTATTTAACAATTTATCTGTTGTTTGCTATGGAAAATACCAAATAATTCACATTGTGGTTTTCACAAATAAACACTATGAAAGAAAATAGCATTGGAAACTAAGAAAATTCTAACACACACAAAAAAAAATGACAATTATTTTTGAACAAATGTCTCTGGAAAAACCCAACTTGGGAAAACCGGTACAACAGCTAAGGGTTTTATTATTATGTGTTAATTTGTGGTAGCATTGGATGTGCTCTAGCCATGAAAATTGGTGGAGAGACTAAGGCATATAAGACCTCCAAGACCCAGAAATGGTTTGGGGAAATTCCACCCAGTTGGAGAGATATTAAAATAATTAATATTTTTAATGGGGTTCCTAAGTCTAAACTTGGGAAAATTAAAATATTAATGTGTATTAATATAAAACTAGGTGAGAATGTTGTAAATGACATGGATCAAGCCAAATCTAATCTTAGTCGTTGATGAGAGACTTAATCTTGGTCGTTGAAGACTCAACAGGAAAAGTATAAGAGGAGGCTTGAGGGTCAGTTGGAGACACACTAAGATTGATGAGTTAGTTCTATTTTCTGGAGTGGGGCTTGCTGAGAAAATTTGAACTAATGGTCTGTTGTAGCGAGGAGCAGTGAGTACATAGCGGAGTGGCAGGGATAGTTCCAAAGGGTCAGCGCAGAGACCAAAGAGGTTGATGCAGAGGCATCTAGAGCTACACAAAGGTAGCAGAAGCTACGCAGAGGCAGCTGGGGATTGGACAAAGGCTAGGGAGCCTGCGTGGGTGACGCATAAGCACAAAGAGCTGACAAAGAGGGTCAAAATGCTGATGCAGAGGCTTCAGGAGCTGACTTGGAGCTAGCAGGGTTGATGCAAAGGCAAGAGGAAGTGCCAGAAGGATTTTCGTGGGGCAGACTAGAGCTGAGAAGCTGAATATCTGCGTTTGGGAAGAGGTATTACTGCCGTGTAACAATCTCTGTTGGGTGAGCCATTTCTGGCACCCTAGTTGTGCTCAAGAATCTACATAATAATAAAACGCTCTAAATTGTTGCACCGGTTTTCCCGCATTGGGTTTTTCTAGGGACAATTGTCCAAAAATAACGGTGTCCCTTGTGTGTTTGTCTCGGTATTTCAATTGTTGATCTGTATATGAGTTAAGGTTGCATTTGTATTTATTTTCAGTATTTATATTTATAAATAACTTGTTAATGGAACAAACAAGTAGGAGAAATGAACCAGATAATGCATTAGGGATTTCTAACATGTCAGACTTAGAAATTTCAAAATTATATAGCAGTGAGAAATTTTGAGTACAATAATCTAGATGCCAAAATCTGGCTATCCTGCAGGGAAATACTGGCAAAAATATCTTGACAGAATTTACCCTCACTTCGGACAATTCTGGCATTGGACTGCTTCTGAAAAGCAAGTCGTCCAACTAGGCCTACGCAGGCTTTGCGTCAACCTAATGTTTCCTGCTGCAACTACAGCCCGAACTAACTGCTAGTCTAGCCGTCCTGCCTGCTGCTGACTAGGAAAACATTTCTTCGACGCTATGGAACCTCTATTTATTTGTGGTAGCATCAGATGTGCTCTAGCCATGAAAATTGGTGGAGATGCTAAAGCACATAAGATCTCCAAAACCTAAAAATCGTTTGGAGAAATTCTACCCGGATGAGGAGATATTAAAATAATTAATATTTTTAATGGGGTCCTAAGTATAAACTTAGGAAAATTAAAATATTAATGTGTATTAATATAATTTTGGATACTTTCCTTCTTTTTAATATAATTAGCTCAGTCTTTACACAGAAAAAATAAATAAATAAATAAATAAAAAATAAAAAATAAAAATAAATAAATAAATAATATATATATAATTTTGGATTAGAAGGTTCTAAGAGACGAGGATCAAGCCAAATCTAATCTTAGTCGTTGATTAGGGACTTAATCTCGGTCATTGAAGACTCAACAGGAAAAGTATAAGAGGAGGCTTGAGGGTCAGTTGGAGATGCACCAAATTAATCATTCAGTTAGATTTTCTGGAGTAGGGCTTGCTAAGAGAATCGAACTAGTGATCTGTTGCAGCGAGGGGCAATTTGCCACAAGGCCAAGAATACATAGTAGAGAGGCAGAGATAGTGTCGAAGAGACAATGTAGAGCTTAGGAAGGCTGACATAGAGGCAGCTAGGACTGACGCGGAGGCAGAGGAGGCCATCGTGGGTGATGCAAATGGCCAGAGGGCTGACTCAGAGAGCCAAGACGCTGACACAGAGGCACCAGTAGCTGCACAGACACTAGTAGAGCTGACGCAAGGCCAAGTGGCAGTGCTGGAGATTTTCAGGGGCAAACTAGAGCTGAGAGGGTGACGTAGTCCATAGCAAAGTGACGAAGAGCAGTGGAGAAGTTTGGAGCAACTTTTGTTGTCCAGCTAAGGAGATGCCAAAATTGTTGTGGGATCGACCATCCAGTGACTAATTAGCTAGAATATCTATCTTCGAGGAGAGGTACTTCTATCGAGGGCATTCTCTATTGGGTGAGCCATTTCTGGCACCCTAGTTGTATTCAGAAACTGCATAATAATAAAACCCTCATATTTGTTGAGCCGATTTTCCCACATTGGGTTTTTCCAGGGACGATTGTCCAAAAATAACAGTGTCCCTTGTGTGTTTGTCTCAGTTATTTTAGTTGTTGATCTCTATATGTGTTAAGGTTTCATTTGTGTTTATTTTCAGTATCTATATTTATAAATAACTTGTTAATGAAAAGAACAAGTAGGAGAAAATAAACCAAATAATGCAGTAGGGATTTCTGACGTGTCAGACTTAGAAATTTCAAAATGGTATCAGAGGGTTACAGATCTCAAGAGAACTGCAGGCACCATCAGTAATTTGAAGAATTTGCAACAGTAGCAGCTGTACCGAGAGACAGCGTTGTTCTAGAGCAGAAGCAGTAGAGAAGAAGTGACGCAAAGGGCTTGTGTCATCATTTCGAGCCAGGAGGAGGGTCAACGCAGAGACAAAGAGGGGAAAATCAAACCTACGCAGTGCCCAGTCATCTTTCTCAGCTAGGAAGGATCAACATTTTGGCCAGGAGTAGATTTTGTCGTTGTCGGGATTGCGCAGAGCTTGAAAGGCTCAATTTCTTCAGTTGTCGGGGCTTGGGGAGTAGTGGGCAGATTGTGATTGAGAAGCTAGTGGGGTGTTGGTTCTATCAGAACAAAACAGTACCTAAGGAGACGGAACCAAGGTAGAGGGAGTCGCTACCTCGACAGATTTCTAGCCAAGAAATTCAGATCCAAGTTGCAGTTGCAAGGAGGATTGGAGAGGACCAATTCGACAATTGGCCAGAGGATTTCCAGGAGGGAAATCAAGACTTAGAGGGAGATTTCCAGGAGGGAAATCAGAACTTAGAGGGATATTTCCAGGAGGGAAGTCGAAACTCAGAGGGAGTCTAGAAGAGGAGCTGAAATGGCAGTGAACAGACTAAGGGATCAGGACAGGTTGCATGGGGCTTTCAACTTTGTCATCTAGAAGGCCAGGATCCTGGCAGTCTTGGATCGACATCGCATCAAGGACTTTGCCTTGAGAACCATGGCTATCCCGGTCAACCCAACTGAGAATGAGAAGTATGAGGATGCAATCGCGAGGGCGAAGTGCATGATCCTAGACGAGGTCAAAGATCATGTCATACCACATATTACTGAAAAGAACATAGAAAAGGAAATGTGGGATACTTTGAATACCTTGTATTAGGGCACTTTCGTGCAACGAAAGTTTGTATTGGAGAATCAGCTACAGTCATATTAGATGCAAAAGGGAGAGCAGATAGATCCATTCCTTCTCAGGTTGCAACAGATTCGCAACCAGCTTACTTCCATGGGGTCTACACCGGATCTAGAATTTATGGTTAGGACTACCGTGAATGCAGTCTCCAAGGAGTGGGAGACATTTGTCCAAAGTATTTTTGGCAAGGTTACTCTTCCAGGATGGTAGAAGATGTGGTCAGCTCTTCGCCAAGAAGAGATCAGGAGGATGACCAAGGCGGGGAGTAGTGGCAAGGGAGGTCAAATCAAGAAAGAGGAGGAGGATGTGACTCTAGCATCTGCGCGACAACAAGGGAAAAGAAAGAAGAAGGACATCTCCAAGGTGAAGTGCTTCCTTTGTGGGGAGCTGGGACATTATGCATCCTAGTGTCCCAGGAAGAAAAACAAGGGAGAGGCTTCTGATTCTAAGGCATCTCCAGCTAAGGCAGAGAAAGAGTTGGAGACTGATGACGACTATGCCATGAGTGCTCATGCACCTCTAGAGAAGAGGTTAGGAGACATCGAGTTGTAATCAAGAGGACAACATACTAGGGGTAGGATCCTTGAGGTGCCCAAACTCTTGGATCATATCCAGCTACGGGAAACCTTAACGACAGTAGCAAAATGACAAGGGTTGGGTGGCGCAAAGTGTAGTGGAGTAGCAAGGCAGTGCTTGGGTGCAAAAATCTGAGGCTGCGTAGTTGAGGTTGCAGTAGTGCAAGAGCCGCAAAGGTATATGCAACAGCACAGTGGCAACAAAGGGAGCACAAGATAGTAGCAGAGGCAGCTTTAGTATTTGGGAGAAGTCAGTTACCTAATTCTCGATAACTAAGTTGCAATGCAGCAGTTAGCAGTGGCAGTGCTAGGGGTAGCATGGGCAGCATATTGACAGGGAGGTGCATTACAAATGTAGTAGTGGTAGCGGTAGTTTCATGTGCAACGGTACAGGAAGTAGCAGTGCAGATGATGTGAGACAGCAGGGCAAACATCAACACAAGTACTGGTGCAAAGGATCAGTGTGATGTTTCCTTGGTGAAGCATTACTAGAGCACATTCCTCACTAAGAGGGAGTGTTGTTTTCTGGTATCATGGGATCTACTCTAGCCATGAAAATTGGTGGAGAGGCTAAATCACATAAGATCTCCAAAACACAGAAATCATTTGGGGAAATTCTACCTGGATGAGGAGATATTAAAATAATTAATATTTTTAATGGGATCCTAAGTATAAACTTAAGAAAATTAAAATAGTAATGTGTATTAATATAATTTTGGGTTAGAAGGTTCCAAGAGATGAGGATCAAGCCAAATCTAATCTTAGCAATTAATTAGGGACTTAATCTCGGTCATTGAAGACTTAACAGGAAAAGCATAAGAGGAGGCTTGAGGGTTAGTTGGAGATACACCAAATTGATCAATCAGTTCGATTTTTTGGAGGGGGGTTTGTTGAGAGAATCGAACTAGTGATCTGTTGCAGTGAGGGGAAGTTCGGCACGAGGCCGAGAATACATAGTAGAGAGGCAGAGATAGTGCCAAAGAGATAGCGCTAAGCCTAAGAAGGCTAACGCATAGGCAGTTGGGACTGACGTAGAGGTTGAGGAGGCCAACGTGGGTGACGTAGATGGCCAGAGGGCTGACGCAGAGTGCCAAGAGGCTAACGCAAAGGCATCAGTAGTTGCGCAGAGGCTAGCAGGGCTAAGGGGCAGCGCTAGAGATTTCTATGTGGCAGACTGGAGCTGAGAGGGTGACGCAGGCCCTCGCAGAGTGACGCATAGCAGTGGAGAAGCTTGGAGCAGCTTTCATTGTCCAGCTAAGGAGCTGTCGTAGTTGTTGTGGGATCGATCATCTGGTGACTGATCAGCCAAATATCTATCTCCGAGGAGAGGTACTTCTGCTGAGGGAATTCTCTATTGAGTGAGCCATTTCAGGCACCCTAGTTGTATTAAGAAACTGCATAACAATAAAACTCTCATATCTGTTGCACCTGTTTTCTCGCACTGGGTATTTCTAGGGACGATTGTCCAAAGATAACGGTGTTCCTTGTGTGTTTGTCTCATTTATTTCAGTCGTTGATCTGTATATGTGTTAAGGTTGCATTTGTGTTTATTTTCGATATTTTTATTTATAAATAACTTGTTAATGAAAAGAACAAGTAGGAGAAAATAAACCAGATAATGCAATAAGGATTTCTGACGTGTCAGACTTAGAAATTTCAACAACCTCTGCCCAGACTTTGGAACTGAAAACGTTTTCCCATCAAATCAAACTACCTTCTTGAGGCTCTGTGTTACCTCTGCGCAACCACTTAGAAAAACCTTGGCCTCTCTACAAATACACTCGTTGGATCTGGAAAACTTCGTCCACCCTCACTGTCCTTGCCCCTCACTATCTTTGCTTCGATCTCTTGCTCTCCGGAAACTGTTGCTACTCTCTGGAAATCATTCTGCCAAGGAAATTGAACTACATAAGTGTTCTCCATCACCACATTGATCCCTTCTTATATCTTCTTGTTGGGACTCCAATGAGCAAGCTTAAATCTTAATCAATTGCTCAGATCATTAATGGATCGATCTATGTGTCTTTCCAGGCTATTCTTACCTTGACTTAATTAATTTTGATTAATTAACCAATTTTCCTAATTTTAGACTTAGGAAACATTAAAAAAATAAGTTAATAATCTAATTAAGTCATCTCTAGATGGAATTTCCACAAATGATATTTGAGTTTTGGAGATCTCAAGCATTCTAGCCTCTCCACCAAATTTCGTCGCTAGAACACATGCGATGCTACAACAACTAACACTCCCTCTAAGCAAAGACTGAGTTCTCTCTAGTGCTACACATCTTGCCACAACACCCTATCTTTGTATCACCTCCTGTCACGTTGTCACTGTCTGGATACTACTGCCCCCCAACTAGTGCACAACTCTGATGTTGCATTTGTGTTGCTGCTGATACTACCACACTGCTGCCAACACTACATTTGCAATACAACTATCTCTCATTTGTTGCTGCTACAACTGCAACTACGGCAACTGAGAAGCATCCAAAATACTAAATCATTTGTGTTTAGTATGATGCAACTGTCTCCCGAGTCTCTGACTGCTACTAGCATCTGCACTATCACTAAAGACTCTGCGTTGCTACCAACTCTGCATTGAGAAACCTACTCTATTGTTAACACGGCATTGCTCTCCTCAGCATTTGATTACTATTAGTTTGCAACTGTCACTCTGGTACTGATTGCATCAACTTCCACTAATCCATCCTGCTACTAAATATTGTCAGCCCTTGTAGCCAGGTAATGATCCATGAGGTGAACTCCTCAAGGACCCTACCTAATTTTTGTAGCACTTTGGCGCTACAACACCATATCACCCCACCTCACTCCTAGAGGTATATCTACGAACATCGCAAAATCTTCATCCAACCGGGAGGACAACCTATCTATCTCAGCATGTGTTGTCACCTGGTTCTACTTCTCCTGCTTGTCCTTCTTCTTGAGAGGACACTAGGTACTGTAATGGCCAAAATCGCCACCCTAATTGGGACCCTTCGATGAAAGGGCCACATTCTCTTCCTCCTTCACACTCTTCGATCTGCTGCCACTGATGGAGCTCTTTAATAGAGCTTGCCTCAACTCCTCCTGCTGCAAATCGGCCCACATCCTGTCGCATCTTGAAAAAGTGTCTCTGCCCAATATACTTTGGACAAACACTTGTCAATCCTCTGAGACATTGTTTAGTGTCAATCACACTAGCTCTGATGGTTGAGGTGCTGCCCCAATAGCTGCAAGTTGATCTCAGACCTCCTGAATCCTAGTGATGAAGAGTTTTATGCTTTCTCCCCTCTGCATCCTTATGAGTCTCAACTTTTCTTCCAGAAACATCTTTCGTTGCTCGGAAGTACCTTGATATAGCGTGCAGAGAGCTACCCACATCTCTCTAGTTGTACCTTTATCTGCTAGATGTGAGACTATATGGTCTCGGACTCCATCTAAGATCAACCACTTCGCCCTTACCATCTCCTTCCTGTATTATTTGACCCGATTTCCATCCTCGGGAATTATCAACACATTCTCTACATATGATTTCAAGCTAGACAGTCTAGCCTTCCAGATGACATAGTCGGAAGCTCCATCCAACCTATCCTGATCTTTAAGCCCTGTTGTGGCCATCTATGAATCTATTGAAAACTCCCTCTTTCCCCACACTTGGTTGTTGGATTTGCTATACGCACTCCCTTCTGGAGTGAGAAAATTTTCACTCAGCTACTGCCAATCTGTTGCTGGAAAATTGAACTTTTGAGACTTAAAATTCCCTGAGAGAAATTTTCCCTCTGTGTGTGCTTTTCTCTTCCACCCGATGCTGATTTAGCTACTGCAAAACCCTCTAAGTCCAACCAAGGAATCTTCTCAGTGAAAATCGGAGTTGTTGTTGCTCCCTTTGACTGTTGAAATCACTATCCCGAGCAACTCAACTTTTCTGCAACCCTGCAACTGAAAATCGAATTCCTGCCCCAACAATTCGACCTGCCTGTCAATGAACTACGTAACTTCTAGGAATATCGGCATGCTGCTCCCTCTAAGCAGCGAAATTCTTTCCTCCGCTCTCGAGCTTCCTGGTTGATCAGTCACGCTCTGATACCATGTGAAAATTTCATCTATCACAGCAACTGGAAATTATTTTCCTAATTGTTAATTTATTTAACAATTTATCCGTTGTTTGCTACGGCAAATACCAAATAATTCACATTGTGGTTTTCACAGATAAACACTGCAGAAGAAATTAGTGCTAGAAAATGAGAAAATTCTAGTGCACACAATAAAAAGGACACAATTATTTTTGGAGAAATGTCCTTGGAAAAACCCAACTTGGGAAAACCGGTGTAGCAACTAAGGGTTTTATTATTATATAACAGTGAGAAATTTTGAGTACAATAATTTGGATGCCGAAATTTGGCTATCCTATAGAGAAAATACTGGCAAAAATATCTAGAGGGATTTTACCCTCTGGGCAATTCTGACACTGCACTGGCTCTAAAAAGCAAGTCATCCAACAAGGCCTATGTTGATTTGGGGTAGCATTGGATGTGCTCTAGTCATGAAAATTGGTGGAGAGGATAAAGCACATGAGATTTCCAAGATCTGGAAAAGGTTTGGCTATATTGTACCCGGTTTGGAAGATATTAAAATAATTAATATTTTTAATGGAGTTCCTAAGTCTAAACTTAGGAAAACTAAAATATTAATGGGTATTAACATAAAACTGGGTTAGAAAGTTCCAAAAGTCATGGATCACGCCAAATCTAATCTTAGTCGTTGATTAGAGATGTAATCTCAGCCGTTGATGGACCAATGAGAAAAGTATAAGAAGAGGCTTGAGGGTCAGTTGGAGAATACACCAGAGTGATCAGTCATTCGATTTGCTAGAGCGGGGTTACTAAGCAAAGTCGAATCAGTGATCAACAACGAGGGGCAGTGAGTACTGGGCAGAGAGGTAGAGACAATGCCAAGAGACTAGTGCAAAAGCAGAGAGCGAGAAGCAACAACCAGTTTAGGCCACGCGACGCTCAGCAAAGACAACACAGAGGCCAGAGGGACTGTGTCATCCACGCAGAGGCTGCAGGAGTGACGCAGATGGTCCCAAAGGCTGTGTAGTGCCTCAGAGCACTGACGCAGAGAGGTTTGAGGCTGATGCAGGTCAGCAGGAGGCTGACGCAAAGGCCAGAAGGGCCAGCACATAGCTTCAGAGACGCTGGAGAGGGTTTCATGGGACAATTTTTCTGAATACTTGTTTTCGAATAGAGAGGCATTGCTACCGTGTATTTTTCTCTGTCAGATGAGCCGGTTAGGCACCCAGTTGTACTCAAGGAAATACTGCATAATAATAAACCCTCAAAATCGCTGCATCGATTTTCCCGCATTGGGTTTCCGGGGACATTTTTCCAAAAATAACGGTATCACTTGTGTGTTTGTTTTATTTCAGCTGATGATCTATAAATGTTGTGACTATATTGTGTTTATTTCGGTACTTAAATGTTTTAAATAACTTGTTCAGAATTTACAAGTAGAGAAATAAACTAGCAAAATATAGATTAATTTTCTAACGGATAGACTTAGAAAATTCAACAGCATGCACAGGCTCTGCGTCAACCTGACGCTGCCTACTGCAACTGCTGCCTGAACTCGCTGCTAGTCTAGCTGTCCTACTTGCTGCAACTGCTACCCGAACTAACTGCTAGTCTCGCTGTCCTACCTGCTGCTGACTAAGAAAACATTTCTCTGGCAATCTGGAACCTCTGCCCAGCCTCTGGAACTAAAAACATCTTCCTTCCCAGCAAATCGAACTACCTTCTTGAGGTTCTACGCAGCCTCCTAGAGAAATCTCGGCCTCTCTACAAATGCACTCATTGAATCTGGAAAACTTCCTCCAGCCTCACTATCCCTGCTCCTCACTATCTCTAAATCGATCTCTGGCTCTCCAGCAACTGTTGCTTCTTCTAAAAATCAATCTACCAAGGAAATTGAACTACACAAGTGTAATCTCCATCATTACATTGATCCATTTTTATATCTTCGTGTTGGGACTCCAACGGCCAAGATTAAATCTTAATCGATGGCTCAGATCATTTCTGGATCGATCTGTGTGAGTTTCTAAACTATTCTCACCTTGACTTAATTAATTATAATTAATTAACTAGTTTTCCTAAGTTTAGAATTAGGAAGCATTAAAAAAATAGGTTAATAATCTAATTAAGTCATCTCTAGGTGAAATTTCCATAAACGACTTATGGGTTTTGGAAATCTCATGCATTTAGCTTCTCCACCAAATATGGGTTAAATAATACTTAAGGTTTGAAATAAGGGTTTGAGCTATCATTGATACTATATTTTTATTAAATCAACATAAATAAGACAAAATTAATGATACATGCTACAAAAACTAACAAAATATGGGTTAAATAATACTTAAGGTTTGAAATAAGGGTTTGAGCTATCATTGATACTATATTTTTATTAAATTAACATAAATAAGACAAAATTAATGATTTTGACTTCTGACTGCATGTCCATCAAATCCATTTTATGATGTCATACAGTTACATATGAGCAACTTTTAATCCAAATCTAAGACAATCAGCACCATATATGTTTCTAGATTCTAACTTGGAACCTCGTATAAATATATGCAAACCATCAACATAGCATAGGATTGAGGTTTAGAACCGTTAAATGAAGCACGGAAATAAATAAAATAGTGATGGGAACAAACCTCCCATATCTCTTGATCTGTGTGCACACATAGTGGATCTAAGTTATGTCTGATTGTTCCTTCAAATAGAGCCGGTTCTTGAGGAATGATGCTGAGCTTCAACCGCAATACATTTAGGCCAACCATACTAATATCAATCCCATCAATGATTATTTTTCCTGCAGCAGCCTCAACTATTCGAAAAAGAGCCAAGACAAGAGAAGATTTTCCACTGCCTGTCCTTCCCACTACTCCAAGTTTTTCCCCTCCATTAACAGAGAATGTAACATCCTTCAATACAAGTGGTGCGTTTGGGAGGTATCTTAACTGAAATAAAGCCATAAACCAAGAACACAAATAAGTAGATATCCTAGAAATTATAATGTTCATATCTTTGAAAGAAACGAAGTCTTATCAATATTGGAATATAGATATGCCAGAAAACCAAGTTCTACTCATAACCATCACCCATTAAAATAAAAGACCACATGTTCTTTTTGTTAACAAACGGACTAAATAAAAAGATTATGATTCCCAAAAAGCATTCCTCTTACTGAGCAGAGCAGGTGTCAAAATAGAATAAGAAGATAAAGAAAAGTCAAAACTCTAATGCATCGAAGGGGAAGATCAAACACACTAAAATCAGAACAAAAACTTTATTATTAATAAAAATAAAATGCCCCAGATACTGGACATGCTCTTTGACACATTTCAATTTTGAACTCATTACACTCAGAACAAACAAGTTTCTCTTTGTTGGTTCTAATCTGAATTTACAGCTGAACTTCGTAGAGCCACTTCTTCAAATGCTCTAATACATGCATTAGCTTTTGATGCCTTTCAAATAGCAGTAAACATTTGAGAAATTCTTGCTAAGCCACAATGGTTTTCCCATGCAAAAAAGAAAATGATTTTTATTTGGGTGCTTATTGTGAAAAATAGCTGTAAATTTGTGAGATTGATAAATTATTTTGAATCATCAATTACTGAAATTCAATACCATGCATCCAACGAACCTAGTTGAGTGGAAACTTGTCTGAAGTTAATTTCTCTGCAGATGTCCATCGGACAAGGCTGCCTGTTAGCAACATATTTCTATGTATTTGAAGCAGATGCACTTTTATACATCTTGAAGGAAGCATACATTCAAGAAAAGATCACAAGCATATCTCTTCCACGTGGTCATATCTCTGTAATGTCCCTTCCTAGATTAATTTACCTTAAGTTTATTTTCACAATTTTGCCATTTTTGGTGACCATGTGACCCACGAATTTTTGGGAAAAGACTTCCGAGAAAAAGGAGGCTGAAATGTTTTTGCTAGTGAAGCATGGGGGCCACACGCATGGGGAAAATGCACTTGCCAAGGAAGGAATTCTAATAGCCAAGGAAGGGGGTCGAAAATCATGTTGGCGGGGCCCACGTGGGAAAAGAAAATCAAAAACTATATATAGGAGAATCTCAGCCACTTTTGGGGTCTTTTGCCAATCGAACTTTCTATTGTTGCTCGTGTTGCTTAGCTGGGTCACACTATTGTTCAACACCAAGTTTTCCAAGTGGAGAGCTCACCCTTTCTTCGGGAGACTACAAGTGCCACCCTAGGGAGGTCAGATCGTACCATTTTGGAGAGGAGTTTGGAGGGATTCAGAGCTAAACCACAGTCACTCAGCTAGTGTGTATTCCAGGAGGATGCAAAAGGGGATCACACTTGGCTCATTTCAGCTGTCTTCTGGGTAGTGTTTGTCAGGAGAAATTTGGCATAGGAGCTTCAGGCGGAGATCAGCGTAATTGAGGAGTTTTGAGGCAAGAGGTTTCTGATTGAATGCAACACGAATTTGTGCACCCAGGGCCTGCATAGTAGCTAATATTTGGGCACACGTGGGAGTTTGAGGGAAGTGTTTTGGATTTGGGTTTTGGCGGGAGAAATAAGGAGAACTTTGGGGTAGTGAGACTTAGCATTTTGGGAGTGATTGGAGGGATTTTACTGGGAGTTAGCAGACAAGCCGTATTTCCTAGTTGTTGGAGGAGGACGTGGTAATTGGGGACGAATTGCGGGGGACAAAACCAAACCAAACCCTTTCTAGAGTTTGGTGGGTTATTTGAGAGGAGCTTGGGGCTAATTTTACAGAATTTTTTGAGCACCGAAAATGGGGTTTCCAGCAGTATATTTCCAATAGACAATGCAGTTTTCTGGGGTAGCGCAAGGCATCATTGGAGCAGCTCATTCTCGCATCTGGGCTTTCTATTTTATCACCTGGGTCTTCTCAAGCTTACCATCAAGGCAAGCCCAAGTGCACTCCTTCCACAACATTTACTCTTACTCCAATTATTTGATAAAATGGCTCACCTGGTTGACATTTCTGGAGTTTTTATGGGTGTTCACTGAATGTTCTAAAATTGCATTTCTGGAGATTTTATGGGTGTTCACTGAATGTTCTAAAATTTTGTGTTGCGCGCATTATTTTGATTTGCATATCACTTTTTATCCTATTTAGGAACATTACAGTGGTATCAGAGCTTCGATCTTGGCTCATACGTGGGGGAACTTTCCTATGAACGAAGAGGATAGGAAGAACGTTACTTACCGAAGGAAAAGGTACCGAAGCAAGGAGAGGGAGTTGGAGATTACACCTAATACTGCAGCACCTGGGAAGGAGGTAGTAGTAGCAAATATGGGGGAGTCAAAGAATAAGAAGGAAGCAACATTTGATAGCCTCTTGAAGGCCCTAAATGATTTAGCCAAGGGGCGGAAGGAGATGTTGGAAGAGATCAAGGAGCGGAATAGGAACAAGAGCATCGATCGTGACTTCCTATTTGGAGAGACATCATGGGCCTCACAACAGTACGACCACCCTTCACCAGCCACTCACCCACCGCTTTCAATGGGCCAACTAGGACCACGCTACCTACATTCCTACCATCAACACCTAGTAAGCAAGGTGGGTCGGGCAACTAGATGTCCATGGGAGATTATTTCAGGGAGTAACAATCCATGGGGGAAGATTTCAAGGCAGCCTTGTCCTTCAAAGATTATTGTCAACTCAAACAGAATGAGAAGGGCAGGGACAATGGGGGGTTGAGCACACAAAGTTCAGAGTTGCAACGTACTATTGAGAGAATGTATTTCCCCATGTATGATGGCTCTACCAAGTGCATAGCTAGAGCTTGGGTAGAGAAGTTGGATACCTATTTCTAGCTTAATTGGATGACGGAGGTGGAAGCCGTCAAAATGGCTACCTTGCACTTGGAGTGGGTGGCACATGATTGGTGGTTTCATGGCTTGTCCGCACTAGGGCATGCCATGGTGACCTCCTATGAGGACTTCACACAGAGAGTGGTAAAGCATTTTGATAGGAGGGACTTGTTGACCACTGGAGTGGCACCTGATGATTATATGAAGACTCCATGCCCAAGGATGATCTAGAGCACACTTGTACCATCAGATATCGTCAGCCAACAGAGTTTTTTAACTCTACTTCTATCTTCTCATCATCTTTCTTGTACCTAGATTCCACACCCTACGGGGAATTGTAATAAGTGATACTAGTAATGATGAGTTTTGAGTTTGTAACAGGCCTAGGATGTTGGGACTCGATCAGCAAACGAGTACACATTGGAGTGTTTTTTTTTATCTAGTTAATTATCCCTTCTTTTTCAGAGGCAGATAATTCTCTGGGTTTTTTCACTCACCTTTTACCCCAAAGCCGGGGTGACCATTTGAAGGTTGAGTCCCTAACACATCTTAGTGTCTAGAGTCAATGTATATTACCATACTAGATCACACAAAAAATTTCGTGGAATTTGATTAGTTCTAAGTAGTCATTTTTTAATTTTTTAGATTTCCCGCAAGTCAAAAATTGCAAATAAAATTGTATTTAAATTGTAATAAGTGTAGTCTAAAGAAGTTGTATGGGGCATGAGTAATAAAAATTACACCTCTCGCCCTCAACTTTCTACTATTGCACACTTTGAGAGGTTAATAATGTGTTTTGAACCCTCAAAACCTACTTTTCCTAAGTTTAGTGGGAAATCTGGCAATTAATTAAGCCAAAAAGTAAATAAATGGAGAAAAATAAATATCCACAAATGCAAAATGTTGTGGAATGAGGTGGAAAATTATGGGGGAGTTAAAGTGAAGTCCCAAGATGATGTGGACTCCTAAAATACATGTGTTCAAATAAAATCGAATTTTTGGCATTAAATAAAAAAGTTGCTTGAAAATTCGAATTTGTGAAGTTAATGCACATTTGGGACGATTTGGGAGAATATTTGGTGGAGATTTTTGTGGGAAATTGTCCCCACATGGGTTACCACCCATATACACTTGTCATTCCACCATAAAATTCGAATTTGGCACATAAGGGAAGAAGAAAATGATGTCCACTTGCCAGAATTCGATTTTTGGACTTGGCATTAGAGCTCCATTCAACAAATTCAAATTTCCCTTTGGGATTGTCACCTCATGCCACTTGTTTAATCACTTCTACATTGGGATTGGCTCCAATGCCATTACTCATTGTCATTCTTCATTGGGATTTGCTCTGAACTCTCTATATAATAGAGCCATGGGCTCTCACATTGTATAATATTGTTATTAGCAATTGTGCTTGCGGAAGCACTGCTGCCTTGTACACTTTCAGAAATATCAATAAAGACTTCGGGGCTTCATTCATGAGGTGTTCCTCATTTTCGAGTGTGATGGATTGTTGAGCATTGGTATAATTCCTTTTACTCATGCTTTGATCTAATTTGCTTCCATATGCTCTTGTAGATTTGTTAATGTAGAACTATCTTACATTGACATTTGATTTAGAAGTATGCTCTAGGTATAGAATGCTTTAGTTGGTTTTAAATAAATCTCTAGAGTTCCTTATCATTGTTTATTGCTAAATCTATATGGAACTGATTCTTGATTGAAGTTTTGTAGAGAGAACATCTTGTTGGGATTACAGAATCAAGCATGAGGGGAAGTCATTGGAGAGACCAACCCACTCTTGGTACATTCTTAAAGGAGCTCTCATTTGTTCTTTGAACCTTCATAGTCTTATCTTACAAAGTGGTTTTGCAGGGATTTCGACACATAGCTTGTACACAAGCCGAGAACTTTTAAATTTAAATCTTTTTTTAAAAAACATTGTACTTCATTTCTTTCATTCGCTATCTAAGAGCTTGAAGATGGCTAAGCAAAAACGAGAGTTTACTCTCACTCTTTAGCTTAGCCTTTTGTAAATTATAATTGTACATATACATTTTATCTTGTTGATTTTTCCATTAATACTTAACTTATTTTGCAGCCATTGTTTGGATTGTTTGCTAACTCGTGTGGCAGATTTTGAAGAGCAACTTCCCGCAACATCTAACAAGTGTTTGTAGGACCTTTGGCAAGTGTTGGGGATTCGATTTCCAAGGATCTCGTGAGCCCTTTTGAGGCTTATTTTGGCCAAGTTGAGTTCACTAGAGGACTGCCCATTTTCCTCTTTAAGCCGTGGGAATTTCAAAGAAACTCACACCTTGTTTCCCTTGCATAAGTTTTGTGAGATCTTGTCACTACTTTCTCAAGAAATGAGCTCTAGTGTCCAAGTTTCAAGAAATTATTGTGAGGACTCTCCTTGAAGTATAGTTGAGAACTTTAAAGAGCCCTCTTCTCACTGTAATATTAATAAAAGATCTAACTTGCTTGTGGGAGCTTGGGATTTCTCCCATGGTATCCTATCTCCCCATTTAGAGGGAGGCTTCTCATGGGTGGATTGACATTTGCATGGTTTAAGATTTCATACTTCATTCACTTACATGCATGGTTTAATTGAGAATTAACACAACCTCATTATCACATTTCATTAAGTAAAAGTTTGTTACAATTTCATTTGAGCTTTGCATTTCTTTCTCATTGTTACTTGCAGCTACAAGCTTACACTTTACTTTGGGCAATTCATCCTTTACATGCAAGCATTTTATATTCTTAACAAGTTTTAATTCGTTTCCATTTACCTTGGTAAATTGTTTCATGAGCACTTGAATACATACTTCAATTTTATGCTACATTGTTATCTTGAATATTGGAGCAATTTATTGTCATTGTCTATTTGAAACAAATTTTACTTTCAAGCAAATTACTTGTATCATTTTAATTCATTGATGAAACACATGCAACACTTGGAAGCGAATTTTATTCCTCCAATTGAAGTTATAATTGCAACTTATGTTGAACACTATTTCGTTTTCAAGCATTGCAAATCAATATCTTTGAAACATTTGCATGTATCATTATTTTAATTTGGGGAATTAACACAATTTGCATTTCATCTAGGCATTTTAGTGTAGGAAGGCCCCAAGCCTCATTAAAATTTTACCTCCAACATAAGTTGGTTGAAGTAGACATCTTAGGGATCTTCTACTCCTCTATTGACTCCTCATTGTGAGATCTATGTCATTGGGTGAGGGTGAGATCTAAGGATTGAAGAGTTAACTTGTAATCTTGTTGTAGAGCTAATTAATAAAATAAACCAAGAGCACTTTCCATTACATTTACTTTACTTGTCTCTTGATGATTTGAGTTTTCATATGCAAAGTATATTCTAAAAGCAAGTATTGTAATCATTTCAAACAAGTGTTTTCTTTTCATGTTTCAAGTCTAATCTCATATCGATGACTTGGTTTAGCACTTCCTTTCTTTTACATTTCCAAGTTAATTACTAATTTTTTGGTTTTGGCAAGATATGTTTCACATGTTTTGATTTATAAAGTTGATTAGCTCAAAAGCATTTTGTATCTTACATATCTTGTGCTAACAATTCTTATTTACATTTCAGGGTTACTTTGTTTTCTCTTTTGAGAGCATTGCATTTTACTTTGAGCAAATTTATCTTTAAATTGTTGAGCAAATTCCTTATAAGGCACTAATTTTATGGTTTTTAATCATATTAATGATTGACATTGTTATTTCAAGTTGCTCACTTCATATTTGCCCATAAATCCTTAAAAGTAATCAATTTTCACTATAACACTCTCCTAGAAACTCACATATTTTAATTTAACTTTTCATTAGGGACCACCCCCCTTAGCTAACCTAGGAGATAGCTCAAACGGAGAGAGTCGGGATTAGTGTGACAACCCCTTCTCTAAGTTCCCTACAACCAACCACACCTTGTGGGGTTGAAGGCTTTTCTCACTGACTTGTAGGTAGGTGTAGGCGGCAAGATCAACAGGACTCGAAGGCTCACTTCAAGCAGTTGACCCAACTTAGGCAAACTGGCCACCCAGAGTATTATATATCGAAGTTTTTGAAGGTTTTAGTCATGCTCCCAGATTTGTCTAATGTCATGAGAGTACAAATTTATAGAGGGGTTGCTTAAGCCATTGCATGGACTAGTGAAGTCTCGCAGACCCACTATTTTGCATAAGGTTGTGACTTGTGCCAGCGATTTGTAGGGGGAAATCCCCAAGACTAGAGCACCCATTCCATCACAGACTCCCTACCCATAAAAGGGGAACGACACTAGGGCCCAACCATAGCAAATGACCTAAGGGCATGGGCAATTAGATGAGGCGACTAGGAGAGACCTTCAAAGGAGAAAACTATGTTTTACTTGTCAAGAGCCATGGGCATCAGGCCACCGGCGCACAACAGGAAAGGCCCACTACACCAAGGTCTTCTCAGATAGTGACCAGGAGAATGATGTGGAGTTGGAGATTGGCGGGGGAGACAGCGAGGTTTAGGCAAAGAAGGGGCCACCACCACCGCCATCACCTTGGGGAGCACCTTTCACACCATCTAGGGGAGTCCTCACTTCTTTGCATGGAATTCCCAAATTTTTGACCTGGAGGATCCGAGGCATAGCGCAGGGACAACGTGTCTCAGTCTTTGGTAGACAGTGGGGCCACCCACAATTTCATTGATGCCTAGATGGTTCAGAGGTCGGGTATCGCTACAAAGGAGTTCGAGGGGTTCTCAGATCTGATGTCGAGAGATAGGACTCTGCAGTGCACCCGATATGTGCCTGCTTTGACAATGATCCTAGGGAACTACTCAGTGACATATCATTTATTTGTTGTGGATGTGTCAGACACCAACGCGGTGATGGGTGTCCAGTGGCTCTGCTCCCTTGGTTGGGTCACTACTGATTGGAGGAAACTAGAGATGGATTTCGGAGGAAACTGGAGATGGAGTTCACCAGGCCAGATGGCAAGCTAGTGGTTCTTTGGGGCATGCATTCATAACGTCCACAGACAGTTTCAACACATAGGATGGAAGCTGAATTGAGGCATGGGGACATAGCATGGGCAATGGAGCTGAGGATTTCGGAGATTGGGGCACAACCCAAGCCACCATACCCAAACATACAGGCCATCTTGGACAACTACATGGTAATGTTTGGGGATGTACCACCAAGGTAGCCACCTGATAGAGGATTTGAGCACATCATTGAGATGGAGCCTAGGGTGCAGGAAGTTATCACCACTCCTTATAGGCATCCCAAGGCCTATAAGGACGAGATTGAGTGTGCTATTAAGGAGTTGTTGGCGTTGGGGCACATTAGGCCGAGCTCTAGTTCCTTCGCTTCATCAGTTGTTCTGGTGAAGAAGAACAATGGGACTTTGCACATGTGCATTGATTATAACGCGTTCAACCAGAAGACTTTGAAGAACTACTTGTAGCCAGAGAATGAAACAACTAGAAGTGGACTACATAAATCACTATGCACAAGCTATAAAGGGGCTGAGGCGTGCCAAGAGACACGTTTTTCAAAACTATCCCGATGATGTTTTCCGAGTATACATCCAAAACAAACACCATCTCTGCAAGATACCATAGGAAGACCTGTCACCATATTTTCTTTACATAGATTTTGAAAGGAGTAGTAGTTTAAGTGACCAAATCGCTCATGCCAAAGTTTTCTCACTTCATCATTATGAGCAACAAATACTGAGGGAAGAGTTGATGACCTAAAGTTGTTAAACTTATACAACCTTGTAGAATCATAAGCAATGCCGGTAGCGAAAATCTATCTAGGATCTCTTAGGTCCTTAATTACAACATCGTGAGGTGAAACTTCAATAGTTTTACCTTCACCTGAATGAGTTATCTGATATACAGATAGAAGGTTGTAGGATAAGGTAGGAACACATAATACACCATCAAATTGACCATTGTCTAGATGAATAGTTCCAGTACCTATAACACTAAGAGGTCTATCATCACCAACATATATATTTTTGGTGTTACAGTTATTTAAAGAAGAAAACATGGCTTTGTTTTTGTCCATGTGATAAGAAGCTCCAGAATCAATGAGCCACGCATGAGAATGTGAAGAAGATACATTTAGTGCATAACCAAACCGAGATACTTGACAACCACATGCAGAAAGTGTTATTCCTGAAGATGAAGTTGAAGTTGAAGAGTGCTCCAAATGGATGTAATGCTTCTTCATTGCTGCTTCCAAGGCTTCCATTTTCTTAAATCATTTGGATTCTAAGTGGCCATCACGATTACAAAAGTTGCAATGTCTATCAGTGTTCTTCCCTTTGTTTTTAGTTGCCTTATCATTTTGTTGAGTTGATTTTTCATTTTGATACTGAAATGGCTTAGGACTCTTGTTTGGTTTAGGACCATTCTTTTTAGGATGTTGCTTCTTAGGATTCTTTGAACTTGGTTGTTGCTGCACTGCTAAAGCTTTCTTAGAAGAGTTTCCAATATTAAGAAGACCACGATGTAAGAGTTTTTTTTGTTCTCTTATTAAAAAATCACAAAAGGCATCAAAAGAGGGGGACTGGTAGTCTTGTCCTTGAGAAATAAAGGCTTCTCTAGTAGAATGGAAGGCAAAAACAAACACAGAGTAGGTTGGTCTTAAATTAGTAAGAATGGAATAGATAAGGCTACCAAGTTCTTTCTTAACCTTAACACCTCCCAAAAGAAGCCTAAGGGTCTTGAACTTGACAAAAAATCTTCAATGGAAGAAAAATTATTGGGGTCCAATGTAAGCAACTCATTTTCGAGTTGATGGGCTCTAATTTCAATTTTAATTCCAAAAACTTTATTGAGTTGTTTCATTACTTCATTAGGGGTATCAATTTCTACAATATGGAATCCAAGGTCTGGAGAAATAGACATCCCTATCAACCCATGTGCTTCATCTTGCTTATTTTCCAATTTGGCTTGTTTATCTTCATCTTTAGATTTAGACTCTTGCCCTGAGGCTCTTCTATAAAGACCTGTACTTCTAAGTAAATCCACGATGTAGGATTTTCATTGGAAGTAGTTGACGCTGTCAAGAATAACTAGGCATGGACTTTTTATTTTAAAAGAAACTGAAGCTTTATATGCTGAAACTAAGTGTTCCAATGGAAAGATCTCGAACAATTAGGCCGATTAAAAAAAATGGCTTCAGAATGAAGAAGTTATGGCTTTTTGAAGAAAAGTTGTTGAGGATGCCAACGAACCACGTGAATGTTGAGAAGTGAATGATAATGTTATATTTAAAAAAAAAATCCCCCCTTTCCAAACTTAATCTAATTAGCTCACTTTTAAAAGAAGATTACTTTATGTGACTCACTTTTATAAATAAGTGAAAGTCACTTTTACAATGGTACTTTATGAACTATCCACTATATTGTAACTTAAATAAAAGATAAAGTAACTTTAGAATTATAAGTGACTCACTTTTTATAATGGGTGAGAACACTTTTACATAAAGTAACTTTAAAACATAAGATACATGTGATTTTTTAAAAAATAACTCAACAAAAAGAAAGACTTGAACCCAAGACCTCTATTCTTATAACGTAACTTTGGACCAAGTGAGCTAGTTTAAAAGGTTAGTAATTTTTGGAAGGAATGGTTTTTTATTTTCGCTAACTGAAGCTTTCGAGTGCATGCTTACTGGAAAAACCCCTTTTTGCCTACAAAACCCAAAAACAACCACGTAACCCAAAATGAACCAGCACAAGTAATCCAAGCCTTGCGGCTTATAGTTGTATTTGGCCGAAAACTGTTTCATGGCTTGGCCACCTTGGGACATGCCAGTGTGACCTCTTATGAGGACTTTACACAGAGAGTGGTGGAGCGTTTTGATAGGAGGGACCCAAAGGCTCACTTCAGGGAGTTGACCCAACTTAGACAAACTGGCCACCCTGAGCATTACATATCAAAGTTTTTGAGGGTTTCAATTTTGGTGCCAGACCTATCTGATGCTAAGAGGGTGTACACATTCATAGAGGGGTTACTTGATCCATTGCGTGGACTAGTGAAGTCACGCAGCCCCTCCACCTTGCAAGAAGCAGTGACTTGTGCTAGAGATCTGTAGGGGGCAATCCCCAAGACCAGAGCACCCATTCCATCACAGACTCCCTACCCACAGAGGGAGAAGAACCATTAGGGAGTACTTAGTACACTAAAGGAGCTTGCCCGATGAGGATGTCACTTGGGAGGGTGAGCACATACTTGAGCATCCAATGTGAAGTTGCTTGGGAAAAGCAACATTTGGTAGGGGAGAACTGTAATGTCCCTTCCTAGATTAATTTACCTTAAGTTTATTTTCACAATTTTGGCATTTTTTGGTGATCATGGACAAACGATTTTTTGGGAAAAGACTTAGGAGAAAAAGGAGGCCAAAATGTTTTTACTAGTGGAGCCTGGGGGCCACATGAATGGGGAAAACACACATGCCAAGGAGGGAATTCAAATACCCAATGAAGGGGGTCGAAAAGCATGTTGGAGGTGCCCACATGGGAAAAGGAACTCACAAATTATAAATAGGAGAAGCTCAGCCACTTTTGGAGTATTTTTCTAATCAAAATTTCTATTGTTGCTTGAGTTGCTTAGTCGGGTCACACTATTGTTCAACACTGAGTTTTCCGGGAGGAGAGCTCATCCTTTCTTCAGGGGACTACAAGTGCCACCTTAGGGAGGTCGAATCGTACCAATTTGGAGAGGAGTTTGCAGGGATTCAAAGCTAAACACGGAGTCAATCACTCAACTAGTGTGTATTCCAAGAGGACACTGGAGGGGATCACGCTTGGCTCATTTCAGTTGTCTTCTGGGTAGTGTTTGCCCACAGAAATTTGGCACATGAGCTTCAAGGGGAGATCAGCCTAATTGAGGAGTTTTGAGGCAGGAGGTTGTTGATTGAAGGCAACACGAATTTGTGCATCTAGGGCCTACGCAGTAGCTAATTTCTGGGCACACGTGGGAGTTTGAGGGAAGTGTTTTGGAGTTGGGTTTTGTTGGGAGAAATAGTGAGAAATTTGGTGTAATGTCCCTTCCTAAATCAATTTGTCCCAAGTTTATTTTTACACAATTTTGACATTTTTGGTAACCATGGGACCCACGAAATTTTGGGAGAAAGACTTAGGAGGAAAAGGAAGGCTGAAATATTTGGTTAGTGGAGCATGGGGGCCACACACACAAGGAAAAACGCACTTGCCTAAGGAGAAATTCGAATAGCCAAGGAAGGGAGGTCGAATAGCTAGATGGAGGGGCCCAAATGAGAAATGGAAGCTAACTAGTTATAAATAGGAGGAGCTAAGCCTCATTTGGGGTATTTTGTCAATCCAACTCACTCTTGTTGCTCGAGCGGCTTAGCCGAGTCACTTGCTATTTAGCACTGAGTTTTCCAAGTGCAGAACTCACCCTTTCCTCAGGGGACTTCGAGTGCCACCCTAGGGAGGTCAAATCTTACAACTTTGGAGAAGAGTTGGAGGGATTCTAGAGCCTATCATTCAGTCATTTGCTCAGCTAGTGCGTGTTCTAGGAGGATGTAGGGAGTACGCAGAAGTCATTTCAGGGGTCTTTTGAGTAGCACTTGCTAGGAGAATTTTGGTAGTGAAGCTTCAGTGGGATATCAACATTTTGGAGGAGTTGCAGAGCAGAAGGTTGTTGCCTGAAAGCAGTACGAATTGCATCTTACTGGGCCAGCGCAAAAGCTTCTCACTAGACTCATGTCGGAGCTTGAGCAACGAGTTGGGGGGCAAGAGATTGTCGGGGGAAATAAGGAGAACCTTGGGGGAGAGTATCTCAGCCTTGGGGTGTGATTTGGAGAGCTTTCTCTGTGAGTTACAAGCAGGCCGTATTTTCCAGCAGATGGAGGTAACAGTATTTGGGGCCGAATTTCAGGGTTCAAAACCAGGCCAAACCTTTTTTGGCTTTTGGTGGATTTTGGTGAGGAGATTGGGATTAATTTTGTAGAATTTTTTGAGCACAAAAGGTGGTGTTTTCAGCAGTCTCTTTCCAGCAAACGTGGAGTAGTTGATTCTATCATCTAGGCTTCTTGTTCTATCACCTGGGTTTTGTCACGCTTGCCATTGAGGCAAGCCCTGCTACGCTACTTCCACAATATTGTACTATTGCTCCAATTGCTTAATAAAATGGCTCAACTGGTTCTTATTTCTGGAGTTTACATGGGTGTTTACTGAGTGTTTGAAATTTTTGGTGTTGTATTTTTTTATTTGCTTTGCATATCACCGTTTTTTTCCTAATTAGGAACATTACAATGTTATTAGTAGTGTGGAAAAAATCGGCAAAAAGTCGGGATTAAATCCCAAAACCCTGATTTTTTAGCAAAACGATTAAATCGGCCAACTTTTTGCAAACTTTTTCATTGCCGAAAAAATCGCGATTTAATCGAATTAACCCTGATTTTATCGGGAGTCGACCAAAAAAGTCAGCCATCTTGAGAGTTTAGACTCAGACAAGACTCAAGATTCAGGGGTTTATTCACTATTTTGATATGTGATGTAGCACTAGACTTCATATACATACTATATATTAGCTTTCTTTACATGTTTATGTGGAAATGCATTTATTTGATGTTGTGGATACTCTAGATGCTAAAAAAAATAAAATAAAATGAATATTTTTGTGGTTAATTAATTTTGCCGACTTTAACGACTTTTTCAACTTTTGGACCCTTGTTGATTTAATCCCGACTTCAACTTCTTCCACATTCTTTATTAGAGCTTAGATCTTGGCTTAGCCGTGGGGGAAATTTACTATGAACAAAGAGGATAGACACAACGTTACTTACCGAAGGCAGAGGTACAGGAGCAGGGAAAGAGAGCTAGAGATTACACCTAATACAGAGGCACGTCGGAAGGCAGTAGTTGTAGCTGAGATGGGGGAACCAAGGAGCAAGGAAAAAGCAACATTCGATAGCCTCTTAAAGGCCCTGAATGATTTGGCTAAGGGACAAAAAGAGATGTTGGAGGAGATCAAACAACAGAATAGGGACAAGAGCATCCATCATGACTTCCTATTTGGAGAGACTTCAAGGGCCTCACAACAGTATGACCACCTTTCACAAGCCACTCACCCACCAGCTTTTAGTGGGCCATCTAGAACCACACTGCCTATTTTCCTAACTCAACACCTACTGAGCAGGGAGGACCGAATGACAAGATGCCCATGGGAGATTTCTTCAGGGATTGGAAATCCGTGGGGGAAGATTTCAAAGCAACCATGTCATTCAGAGACTATTGCCATCTCAAACAGAATGAGAATGGCAGGTACAATGGGGGACCAAGTACACAGATCTCAGAGTTGCAGCATACCAATAGGAGGATGTACTTCCCAACATATGATGGCCCGACCAAGTGTATAGCTCGAGCCTGGGTAGAGAAGTTGGATACTTATTTCCCGCTTGATAAGATGATGGAGGTGGAAGCCATCAAAATTTCTACCTTGCACTTGGAGGGGGAAGCACATGAGTGGTGGTTTCATGGCTTGTCCACCTTGGGACATTCTAGCATGACCTCTTATGAGGACTTCATATGGAGAGTGGTGGAGCATTTTGATAGGAGGGACCCGAAGGCTCACTTTAGGGAGTTGACCCAACTTAGACAGACTGGCCACCCTGAGAATTACATATCGAAGTTTTTGAGGGTTTCAATTTTGGTGCCAGACCTATTCGATGCTAGGAGGGTGTACACATTCATAGAGGGGTTACTTGATCCATTGCGTTGACTGGTGAAGTCATGCAGGCCCTCCACCTTGCAAGATGCAATGACTTGTGCTAGAGATTTGTAGGGGGCAATCCCCAAGACCAGAGCACCCATTCCATCACAGACTCCCTACCCACAGAAGGGGGGTGACACTAGACCCCCACCACATCAATCAACCTAGGGGTGTGTGCAGTTAGATGACGGGACCAGGAGAGACCTCCAGACGAGGAAACAATGCTTTACTTGTCAGGAGCCATGGGCACCAAGCCCTCGTTGCACAGTAGGCAAGGCCCAATATATCAAGGTCTTCTCGGATAGTGACCAGGAGGATGATGTCGAGTTGGAGTTGGGTTGTGGAGATAGTGAGGCTTAGGCAGAAAGGGAACCACCACCACCACCATCATCTTGGGGAGCACCTTTCGCGCCATCTGAGGGAGCCCTTGCTTCTTTACATGGAATTCCTAATTTTTTTACTTTGAGGATCTGAAACACAATGCAGGGACAACATATCTAAGTTTTAGTAGACAGTAGGGCCACCCACAATTTCATTGATGCCCAAATGGTTCAGAGGCGGGGCATGACTACAAAGAAGTTCGAGGGGTTCTTAGTTTTTGTGTCGGGAGACAAGACTATGCAGTGCACCCGATATATTCCAACTTTGACAATGACCATGGGGAACTACTCGATGACAAATCATTTCTTTTTTGTGGATGTGTCGGACACCAACGTGGTGATGGGTGTCCAATGGCTATACTCCCTTGGCTGGGTCACCACTAATTGGAGGAAACTGGAGATGGAATTCATAGGGTCGGATGACACGCTGGTATTTCTTTGGGGCATGCATTTTTACCCTCCAAAGACAGTTTCAGTGCACAGGATGGAGGTCGACTTGAGACATGGGGACATAGCATGGGAAGTGGAGCTGAGGATTTCGAAGGTTGGGGGATAGCCCAAGCCACCTCACCTACACATACAAGCCATCTTGGATAGATACTCGGTAGTGTTTGCGGACATACCACCAAAGTAGCCACCTAACAGGGGTTTTGAGCACACCATCGAGTTGGAGCCTAGGGTGCAGGAAGTTATCACCACTCCTTATATGCATCCTAAGGCCTACAAGGATGAGATCGAGTGTACCATCAAAGAGTTGTTGGCATTGGGGCACATTAGGCCGAGTTCTAGCCCCTTTCAATCGTAGTTCAGGTGAAGACAAAGGATGGGACTTTGCGCGTGTGCATTGTAATGACCCATCTACCAGTACAAACAAAATGTGAATTATTAGCATGCATACAACGCATGCATATGTAGCTATCATATGCATGCATGGTATGAATCCTAATAATTCACATTCTGTTTGTACTGGTAGATGGGTCTGTTGTCGCACAGATTGTCACGACCACGCTCAAACCGGGGGCTATCACCCTGATCCCCGATCTCTCCATTTAAGCCTGTCTCCCGTGGCTAAGGGGAGTAGACCCTATGGGATAATGAATGGCCAACTGGAGGCCAGTTGGCTTGGGAGACACGAGGGGAAACAAGCACTAAATTGATTTTATTAAGTTAATAGACTAGTGCCTTACGAAATAAATGATTAAACGATTATTTATTGAATGCTGCAGAAATATGAACTCATTAACAATCGTTTACCATCAAACAACTCAAACAAAGTTTAACTTTTACCAAATGTGAGATAATCAATAAATGCTCAATGGCTTAATGATACTCCATCAATTAAAATTTTGAAAGATAAAGTGCTTTAAACAACCACGTAAAATGCTAACCAGAGATTACATTCATGTAGTTAATCTTCAAATGAACATTTAAACATGTTAAAAATAATAAACATTAATTCCCACATCAAAATTTTAGCCTCAGCAGAAAAGATAAAACATAACAAATTCCTGAGCCAAGACTCAAACTCGCAAAAAATCTCCAAAAATATTTTTATATTTTTCAAATAAAACAAAACTAAAGACTAAATGAAACTTTAAATCAAAAATCTGAATATTAAAATCTAAACTAAAAGAAAAGAAACTCTTTATGCTTTTTATAATTTTATAATTTTTATGATTTTTTTTTTTATTTTTTATAATTAAAATAAATAAATAAATTCAAAAAAAAAAACTTAAATCCTAAATCTAATCTATAAAACTAAAAGTCCAAAAAGGAAAAGGAAAGATTTTTTTTTTTAATCTTTTATGCATTTATATTTTTTATTTGATTTTAATCTATAAAATAAAACTAAAACTCTTTTTATTTAAATTTTGAATGTCAAAACTAAAACCTGAATAAACAAAATTTAAATCTAAACTAAAATCTAAAATATAACCTAGCCAAAAACTTAATCTAAAACTAAGCTCTAACCAAAATTCTAAACTAAGCCAGAACATTTAAGAATTTTTTTTATATTTTAATACTTTTTAGGATTTTCTGATTTACTTTAAATCCGGAACAAAGCTAAACTTCAAAAATTCTAAATATTAAAATTAAAGCTAAAAAGACAAATTGAATAGATATAAAAAAAACTAAACTATATCCAAACTAAATAGAAAATGGAACCTAGGCTAAAGTGAAAATGCGTTCATAAAATCTTAAGAAACGTATCCATCAACGCATATAATGAAAACAAAACCACGCTAACCCTAGCCCGGAAATAAGCCACTGTACGTATCAAAAACAAGCTTAGCCTTACCAAAAAAAATCGATTTTTTTGTTTACAGCGCAGGCTCAGAGAAGATACGCAAGAAAAATTGATTGTTGCAGGTGGACGGAATGCCAAGGGAGGAGCTACGTTGTGTGTGAGGTAAATGCGTGGGAATGGAGAAGTTCTTGGTGCGGATAGGGTGCAAGAATGACGGCAGATTGCTTGCAAGAGCTTGGAGTACGCAGATCCGGCAGCGAGCAGCAAGCAGGCAGAAGGGACATGGATGGGTGAAGAGTTGAATGCTTGTTTGTAGGTGCGTGGAGCATATAACTGGAATGGAGCAGCGTAAATTCAGCTTTTGGAGTGGCAGCAGCGTGGGATGGGATGCATCTTGCAGATTGAAGGCTGTGCGTTCAGGAAAACAGTGACTGCAGATCAAATGATGTAGCGATGGATGAGCTTGGGCAATGGATAGGGACTGAACATAGGCTCGTGAGGATGGCAACGATACTAACCACAGGGATTGCAATTTGAGCCTGCGTGGAAGACACGACAGAAAGAAAAATGATACAGCGGTGTGCAGCAGACAGAATGATCACACGAGAGGATAATGGAGGTCTGCGGAAGAATGAATAGAAAAAGATGTGGGCAGATGGAGGTTAGGTATGCGGTTCTATAACTGGCAGCATTTGAAGAAGCCAGAAAGGCAGCACGCAGGTGAAATGAAAAGCTAGAAGAAATGTGTGGAGGAGAGCTGATGCTTCTGCTTGCAGATTGGACGCAAGGAGCTGAGGTATGGCAGCAATCCAGCCTGCCAAAAAAAAAAAGAATTTTTCCTGTAACAAAAATAAACCCCAAGCAGCAAAATAACTTTGATCAAACCCTCGGAAATCTTCAAAAAACCCTGCAACCTGTAATGGAAAAACACCCAAAAATAATATGTGCAAAAAATGAAATTAAAAACCCTAGATTAGTTAAACAATTACAACATTCACAACTTTTCGACTCTTTAACAGCCAGATTTGTCAATAATCAATAGTAATATTTTCAAAATATCAGATTTACTATGAGATACTTCATAAATCTCTCATGCGTTCATAAAACAAACTTGAATGATAAACCCAGGATCGAAACTGACTGGGTTCTGCAAGAGAATGCTTGCGGGAGTTGGCTGGGTCAGCCAAGAACTTCCCCAAACGCCCACTGACCTTCTCAATAAGGGTTTCCTGCACAGCTCACTTCAACCCTCAATAAAGAGGGAAAAAACAATACTAGATTCCAGATACAATGGAGATACCTACTATTATTTCAGAAATCTTATTACCATTCAAACCCTAGTAAGTGAACAAGATACCTGTGTTCAACAATACTCTACATCAAACTATTACTAATGGCTGAAAAATAAAAATATGCAGAAAATAAAACAGCTCACAGCACTTCAGGAGAGTAACACCAGCAAGATTTCAACCCCAAAGTAACATTTGAGCCAAACCTTGGGCTTTGATTAACTTGGTGGGTCTGATCTCTAAATCATATTCTTGTATTTTAGTAACCCACCTAGCACGAGTCCCTAAGCAATCGGTTTCAGTTAATATATATTTAACAGCAGAATGCGGGACGAAAGCAATGATTTTAGAATAACCCACATAAGTTTTGAAGTGCTTAAGAGACTTGACCAAGGCATAAGCCTGCTTTTCCATGGTATTGTACTTCAATCGGAATTTTGAAGTGCTCTACTCATGAAAGCAATAGGCTGCTCATGACCATCTTTATTCTTTTGTACCAGGACACTAGCAATGGTATCTTGGAAGCGAAAGAAAAAATCATGAAATCCTCGGAATAATCGGGACTAACTAAGACAGATGCTCTTGCAATAGCGCATTTGATTTCTTGAAAAGCCTTTTTGCTGTCTTCTTGCCAAACAAATTTTGCATCTTTCCTTAGAAGGCTTTGAATAGGCTTAGCTATTTCTGCGTAATTTGGAATAAACCTTCTAAGAAAATTTGTCTTTCCAAGGAAATATTGAAGGGATTTAAGATTATGGGGAAGAGGAATCTTTTGAATTGCTTCAATTCTTTCAGAATCAATCTTGATTCCATCCTTAGAAATGATATGGCCTAGTAATTTCCCTTCTGTTACCCCAAAAATAGACTTAGCTGGATTCAAAAAAATCCTGTATTCTCTACAGATATCGAAAACCTGCCTAAGATGATTTATATGACTGATACCATCTTTAGAAAATACAGTAAGATCATCTTGGTAAATCTCAATAAATTTCCCAATTAATCCCTTGAAGGCATAATCCATAGCCCTTTGGAATGTAGCCCCAGCATTGGTTAATCCAAACGGCATTCTGATGTATTCAAAGGTACCCCATGGCGTGGTGAATGTGCTCTTATGACGATCTTCCTTTTTAACCCATACCTTATTGTAACCAGAAAAACCATCTAGCAACGACATCATTCCAGAACCAGTTACTCTTTGCAACAAAGTCTCCATGTTTGGCAAAGGGTAATTATCTTTCTTGCACGCTAGATTAAGATTTCGGAAATCGACACAAAGCCTTATCGTACCGTTCTTTTTCCTAAAAATCACCAGATTTGAACACCATGTCGAATGCCTGGTTTGAGCGATAATTCCTGCTGCAAACATTTGCGCAAGCTCTTTCTGAACCAAAGGTGTTCATTTAGGATTAATTTGCCTAAGTTTCTGGCGAAAGGGTTTAGCATTTTCATCTTTTAAGGGGATAGTATGTTCCATGACATCTTCCCTATAGCCCATTAATTCATCATAAGAAAAAGCTAAAACATTTCGATATTCGCGAAGTAAATTAGTTAACTATTTTCTTTCCTCCACACTAATGCCTCTACCAATTTTAACAATCTTTGGATTTTCAGGAGTACCAATGTTTATCTCGAGATATTCATGTGGGTCCATCTTATTTTCTTCTCTCAACTTTATGGCATCATGCCAATCAAAATGCTACTCTAAGGCAACCACATTCCTAGGAGTAGGATTTATGATATGCTCATGATTTAAAGATCCATCCTCCTCAGAATCTATCCGGAAATCCTCAAACTCATCCAAACTATTAAGAAAACGAATGACTTCTTTTCATCATTAAAGACTTGCCAATGATTTGAGTTATCTAGAACAGTCTAAATATTACTTCCATTTTGATCTTATCCTTAATTAGCTCATCAGATAACTGGAAAGTAGTAGCAGCTATAGCAAGTTCATCTGCCAAACTATTTTGCTCTCCTGGGATAGCTTTCAGGTTAAGGGCATCAAAGTGCTCCATAGTATCCCACACAACGTTTTGATCATTTTTCAATCTTTGATTTTTACATGTGAATTTATTTTTAAGCTGCATGATAATTAAAACAGAATCCCCCTTAATGCTAAGAAACTTAATCTTCAAAGATCTTGCCAATTCAAGACCCAACAATATAGCCTCATATTCAGCGACATTGTTGGTTGCTTCAAATTCTAATCGATAGGCAAACTTGAAAATGTGATCAAGGGGAGATTTAAGCACTATTGCAGCACCTCTACCATGCCTAGACGATGCACCATCGAAGTACATGTACCAAACTCTATCATTGAGATCCTAGATCTTATCATTGGGAGGAATTATGAAATTAGACATAATGGCATAGTTCCCAATGTCAGATTGCTCTTTGATTATCTCGTTGTGAGGTCTCTTAAGATCTTCGACATGAAATTTTCTTTCGGGCTCTCTATTTAGTCTTACAAAACCATCACCCATAGGAGAAGGAATCATAGCATATGACCAATTTATTTGAATACTTCCTCCTAGAACGGAGGCCCACTTTCTAGATAAAAGCATACCCCAGGCATCAGGCACATCCACCACCACAATATCCATAACAATCATGATGTCTAGGTAAACTGAAAGATGAACTTGCAAATCTTTGATCAAACCATGCACTTCAATTTTCTTAGAATCCATGGCACATATATTATAGTAGGGTCTAGAAACTCTTAAGTTAAGTTGTTCCATGACCCTTTTAGTCATTACACAAGCTGATGCACCAAAATCCAACATGCAATTATTCAATTTATATCCATTAACTAACAAGGTGATAAAGAAAGGTTGGTGATCTTTGTTATCTGCATCCAAGCTTTGTAAATATATGGGAGCATCATGATAGTCAACTTCCCGATTCTTCTATTGAGAAATATTTACTTGAGGACCTTGAATAGCTTTTAGTAACTTGTCTCTTTGGGAAGGGATTTTAGCAATTTCGGAGACATGAACCCAAATTTTTGCATTGTTAAACCAACTTTCCAAATCGACATCTAATCCAGAGTTTAAACCAGGGTTATAAGTTTGAGGGGGAATTTGGTTCCTACTCTGATCTTTATCTCTTCTCTGATAGATCAAACCTTTATCTCTGGCAATTTGCATGATTTGCTCAGGAGAGGGTTTTTCACCATATAACCTAGCCAAAATGTCGTCTTCATTTTCAAGGTTATTTATACTAAAAGCTGATGAAGGATACATAACATCACGACTATTTTCCTTGACCCTTATCCAATGATCCATAGACAAAGGAAACTTGCTACCTACTACATTTATTTGATCACCTGTCCCAAACATTCCATTATCCAAGATTCTTCTAACGATGGGGCAAGTGGCTTCTTCATGAAGAGCATCACAAACCCGACAGTAAGGAGGAGCATTATCAACCAAATTAGTAAACGAATTAGGAGGTCTCTGGTCACTAGATTGACCCTTCTTTTGCCAATTGGTATTTCTGTTATTATTATTTCGAGGCTGGGAATTTTGTGTTTGTGCTCTTTCCATTTGGACCAACCTATTCTGCAAAGTAGCTATCTCCTTATTATGATTAATTTCCATGGTTTCAATCTTTTGGAGCAATTTGAGAACAAGTTCGCTTTCAGGCTCTTGAAATGCTTTTCCTTTAGGTTCTTTTAGTTTTGTAGCAGCCCTATCGAAACCTAGGATCTCAGACTTCCCAGATGTTGCCTTGTCATTTTCAAGCTCTATAGCTGAGGTCTGGCAATCTCTATAATCATTAAGTCTAACACGCCTTAATTCATAAGATGGCTCAGGACTAAAGGCATCAATGTAAAAATCTCAAAGAGATTTTTTGGTAGGTTTATAGTCTTGAGGTAACTTTCTAACAATACCATTAAACCTTTTGTTAAATTCTTCAACAGTTTCATTCTCTCTCTTTTTTATTATGCTGGTAGCTTTCACAAGGTGTCTTCCTTCTCTCTTATCTCCATACTTTTCCTTAAAGGCATTAACAATTGATTGTAAGGAATCAAATGAATTTTGAGGCTTTTCCGTAAACCAATTTAAAGCATCACCCTCCAAAGTCAGAACAAAAAGGGTCATTTTAACATCTTCATGATTAAAATCAGCGGCCCTTGCGTACTTCCCTAGCCATGAACTAAAAGCTTTCAGATGTGAATTAGCACTGATTGCTTTATCTCCCTGAAAGATAGGCAATTTATCCATTCCATTTTTGGAATATCATTGGCATAACCTTGAATGTTAGCAAAGTTACACGGGGAAAATATGTCCATGATGTCGTGCTCAACTGGACAAGTAAAAATTAAATGGATATCAGAGAGGGCTTTTTGTCCGAGGTTAACAAGAAGTGTACGAGAAGAGAGTTTGTGTAATCGTACCCTGAGGGCCCTTTCAGGATCAGAAGCAGGATTGCACAGACTGCTTGGATGTCTTCTAGTATACACTCTTGTAGATAATATATGAAGTGGAGTTGCCACCCGGACAGGAAGTGAAACACGGAAAAGCTCGAAAGGAAAGGACCAAGGACAGAAAAACTCCATCCCCAGCAACGACGCCAAAAAATGTTGTCGCACAGATTGTCACGACAACGCTCAGACCGGGGGCTGTCACCCTGATCCCCGATCTCTCCATTTAAGCCTGTCTCCCGCGACTAAGGGGGGTAGACCCTATGGGATAATGAATGACCAACTGGGGACCAGTTGGGTTGGGAGACACGAGGGGAAACAAGCACTAAATTGATTTTATTAAGTTAATAGACCAATGCCTTACGAAATAAATGATTAAACGATTATTTATCGAATGCTGCAGAAATATGAACTCATTAACAAGCATTTACCATCAAACAACTCAAACAAAGTTTAACTTTTAACAAATGTGAGATAATCAATAAATGCTCAATGGCTTAATGATACTCCAGCAATTAAAATTTCGAAAGATAAAGTGCTTTAAACAACCACGTAAAATGCTAACCAGAGATTACATTCATGTAGCTAATCTTCAAATGAACATTTGAGCATGTTAAAAATGATAAACATTAATTCCCACATCAAAATTTTAGCCTCGGCAGGAAAAGATAAAACATAACAAATTCATGAGCCAAGACTCAAACTGGCAAAAAATCTCCAAAAATATTTTTATATTTTTCAAATAAAACAAAACTAAAGACTAAATGAAACTTTAAATCAAAAATCTGAATATTAAAATCTAAACTAAAAGAAAAGAAACTCTTTATGCTTTTTATAATTTTAAGAATTTTTTTATATTTTATAACTTTTTAAGATTTTCTGATTTACTTTAAATCCGGAACAAAGCTAAACTTCAAAAATTCTAAATATTAAAATTAAAGCTAAAAAGACTAATTGAATAGATATAAAAAAAACTAAACTATATCCAAACTAAATAGAAAATGGAACCTAGGCTAAAGTGAAAATGTGTTCATAAAATCTTAAGAAACGTATGCATCAACGCATATAATGAAAACAAAACCACGCTAACTCTAGCCCAGAAATAAGCCACCGTACGTATCAAAAACAAGCTTAAGCGTACCAAAAAAAATCGATTTTTTTGTTTACCGCGCAGGCTCAGAGAAGATACACAGGAAAAACTGATTGCTGCAGGTGGACGGAATGCCAAGGGAGGAGCTGCGTTGTGTGTGAGGTAAATGCATGGGAATGGAGAAGTTCTTGGTGCGGATAGGGTGCAGGAATGACGACGGATTGCTTGCAGGAGCCTGGAGTACATAGATCCGGCAGCGAGCAGCATGCAGGCAGAAGGGACACGGATGGGTGAAGAGCTGAATGCTTGTTTGTAGGTGCATGGAGCATATAACTGGAATGGAGCAACGTAAATTCAGCTTTTGGAGTGGCAGTAGCATGGGATGGGATGCATCTTGCAGATTGAAGGCTGTGCGTTGAGGAAAACAGTGACTGCGAATCAAATGATGCAACGATGGATGAGCTTGGGCAACAGATAGGGACTGAACATAGGCTCGTGAGGATGGCAGCGATACTAACCGCAGGGATTGCAATTTGAGCCTGCGTGGAAGACATGACAAAAAGAAAAATGATACAGCAGTGTGCAGCAGACATAAATGATCACACGAGAGGATAATGGACGTCTGCGGAAGGATGAATAGAAAAAGACGCAGGCAGATGGAGGTTACGTATGCAGTTCTGTAACTGGCAGCGTTTAAAGAAGCCAGAAAGGCAGCACGCAGGTGAATTGAAAAGCTAGAAGAAATGGGTGGAGGAGAGCTAATGTTTCTGCTTGCAGATTGGACGCAGGGAGCTGAGGTATGGCAGTAATCCAGCCTGCCCAAGAAAAAAGAATTTTTCCTGTAACAAAAATAAACCCCGAGCAGCAAAATAACTTTGATCAAACCCTCGGAAATCTTCAAAAAACCTTGCAACCTGTAATGGAAAAACACCCAAAAATAATACGTGCAGAAAACGAAACTAAAACCCTAGATCAGCTAAACAATTACAGCATTTACAACTTTTCGACTCTTAAACAGTGAGATTTGTCAATAATCAACAGTAATATTTTCAGAATATCGGATTTACTATGAGATACTTCATAAATCTCTCATGCGTTCATAAAACAAACTTGAATGATAAACCCAGGATCGAAACTGGCTGGGCTTTGCAAGAGAATGCTTGCGGGAGTTGGTTGGTTCAGCCGAGAACTTCCCCAAACGCCCACTGATCTTCTCAATAAGGATTTCCTGCACAACTCACTTCAACCATCAATAAAGAGGGAAAAAACAATACTAGATTCCAGATACAATGGAGATACCTGCCATTATTTCAAAAATCTTATTACCATTCAAACCCTAATAAGTGAACAAGATACCTGTGCTCAACAATATTCTACATCAAGCTATTACTAATGGCTGAAAAATAAAAATATGCAGAAAATAAAACAGCTCACAGCACTTCAGGAGAGTAACACCAGCAAGATTCAACCCCAAAGTCTTTCTTTATTAGCACCAGAAAAAGTTTACAAGAGAGCTTTCTTCAGCACAAAACTCATAGATCGAATCATCTCAAATGACCCCTAGCACCCTATTTAAAGGAAAGAATCCCAACGGCTAGTTCGAGTGATCCATGTCAAAATGATCTCGACCATCGATGAGGATCAAAACATCTTTTTATCTCATCCGTCGAATTTTTAGATGCATTAAAAAATTGAAATTCTGCATTTATTTACTCAAAAATTTGACCTATTATTATTTATTATTTTTAAATTTTTATTTATTTTATTTTATTATTTTATTATTTTTAATTATTATTTTATATTATTATTATTTTTATTTATTTTCTTATTATATATATATATATATATATATATATATATATATATATATTATATTTATATTTTTATATTATATATATATATATTTTATTTTTTAATTTTTTAAATTATTTATATCTTTTATTTTTATTTTTTATTTTCAATTTTTTAATTTTTATTTTTAAATGGATCCTCGACTTAGTCATTGGAAAAATCACCTAGGACCTAGGACTTAGGACTTATGAAGGGATTAAAACATTTTCTAACCCTCAAGACACTTTACATCATGACTTTTACAATTTTACATCTCAAGGGGGAAAACCCATTTGACATAGACCCTCATAGACCACCCAGTCTTGCGACACAACAATAATCTAGCAGATCAATGCACTAGGATTCCCCTAAGATTCTAATGACAAAATTCATTCTGGCTTTGGGGTTAAGCTGAAGGAAAACTCTGCCGATCATGGATCGGTGAGACAAAAAACCTTTCGGAATGTAGATTATCACTAGAAAATTAGGCAATTTACATACATGACTCAGCTCTGTTAAGATTATTTACAATTTACACATGCAGACTAGGTTTACAACATAATATGATCAAGTCGACGATGATTGTCAAATGGCACGGACACGTCAATCAAGCACTACCCCTTTTGCGAAGAAAAGGGGGGGTACTGCTAAGGGAGCTTGACACGTAGTGGTCAACAGGTTCATTACATACACCCCTCCTTCAAAAAACTTCGTCCCGAAGTTAAGGTTTATATAGTATACTAGTAATTATAGTGTATTATTATTTTAGTAATTAGTGCAGTTATATAAGGATTATATTTCGTGATTACATACTTATTTAATGTGAAGACATTTTAAAATTTGTGATTTGAACGTTGATAGGTTTATAATTTTAATAGTTAAGCCTGACCCTGACTAAACTCCCAAGCTATTCTAGAATCATCCTATCCTTCCTAATCTCTTCCGCTTCCATCCTATCCGTCCTCTACTAGAGTGTGCCATGGCATCAGCTATACTGACTAACCATTCATAGGCTCTTAAGCGTATCAGCATCGATTATATCAACCTGATTGCCCAATAGGCATCTGGCAGTCATCATTACACGTCTAGGGGAGTGTGATTCGCACAGTCCTCCCATGACTCTAGGTTTTGGAGGATAAACGGTTGGTAATTCCTCCACCCCTCCTAGTGGGACCAGAGTCAACACCCTATCATGTAATCTGTTTCAACCTTAATTGTTCTGAAGGTTTTGTTATCACGTGGTCATCTTGGTAACAATGTTATCTATAACATAAACACTTGTCCATACATTATAAAATATGCATCAATATATTCAAAATAAACAATTTATTTATAATTCATACATGTTATCTACAATATAACATACTTGGCCATATCCTACTCATGTTATTAGCTTTCATATCAAAATGTAATCATTCTTTTATTTCTATCTCATCAATCATATCGATATGCATAAATAAAACAAAATTATAGATATCTTAACTCATAATATAATTCATTATTTTAGATTTTATAGCAAGGTTAATCAAATATTAAACTTCATCCTAGTATCCATAATTCAGTAAGGTTAATTTAAATAACATATTTCATATTGGTACCCACATTCCAGTGAAATTAAACAAATGTCATATATCATGTTCCAGTAACATAATAAAAAAAAAATCTTTTTACATGTAACCATCTCAAAATAGTATTAAGTATCTGATATAAAGTAAAGTAAATATTTACAAAATATGGCTTTTATTTCGTCAAATTTAACACAATTTGGGGTATTTTTGATATATGATCTCTGTATCTTCCCAGGCAGCCACTCCAGGGCTATACTTGTCCCATTGGACCTTAACTTGGTCCACCAGACGGAACTCTATGTTCCAATATACATAATGGTTCGACCGAAATCGTTCCCTCCTGTTTTTCCATCAGTCTTGGAATCATAAGTTGTACTTTAATTTTAGCTGAGTTCTTAAGGCTGACCACATACTAGTCCAAAATCTTGAAGTCAATCGTGAGTCTCTATCTGATATGATATTCTTATGTACTCCATGAAATCTGATAATTTTATTTATAATTACTTGAACTATGTTAGCAACTTTGCAAGTATCTCTTACGGGAATAAAATGGGTTTTTTTTTTTTTTGTTAATTTATCCACTACAACTAGAACGGCACTATGCCTTTGTGAAGTAAGAAGCAACTCGATGATAAAATCCATAGAAATTATCTCCCATTTGATCATAGGAATGTCTTGAGGTTGCAGGTTACCTGCTGGGTGACAATGGTCAACCTTCATTTGCTGAAATTCATGATATCTTCGCAACAAATTGGACAATATCGCATTTCTTGCCTGTCCAAAAGAAGAGTTTCTTTGTATTAGCGTATATTTTCTTTACACCAAGATGTGCATAATATAATGCAATGTGCGCTCCCTTAAGGATGGTGTTTCGGAGATCGCACCATCAGGTTTGTATATCCTTCTATGGAATCACAAAATTCCATCATCTTCTAGTTCATACCCCTCAAACTTAGGTTCCTTTGGCTTTTTAAAATCAAGGTCGAATCTCACTTTTTAAATACCAACTATCTCTCAAGAGATGTTTTAATACTCGCTTTCTCAAATCTACCTTGATAGGTATGAGGGAAATATCCATGGTCTTCTACTTAAAGCATCTGTTACCATATTCTCTTTTCTTTTAATGTATGAAATTCCAAAATCACACTTAGGAATTCACTCCATCGTCTTTGCCTAGCATTTAAGTATTTTTGAGTAAACAAATATTATAGACTTGGATGGTCGCTTTTGAACATAAAGCTTCTCCCTACTAGATAGTGTTAGCATTACCGCGGTTAACTCTAAATCATGTGTGGCGTAGAGTTCTTCATGACGCTTTAATTTCCTTGAAGCCTATGTTATTATGCTTCTTTCCTGCATTAATATTGCAACTAATCCTTGCTTGGATGCATCAGTACACAGTAAAATCTTTGTGTATATCAATTACTCACAAGATTGGTCTATTGGTTAACAACCTTTTAAGTTCAAAGAATGTTCTATGACATTCTTCATTCTATTCATGCCTAACTCCTTTACGCTAGAGGGTTGTGATAGTTTTTGCAATTTTGGAGAATCCTTCTACAAACCTTTGGTAGTAGTCATCTAAACCCGTAAAACTTCGCACTTCATGCACATTTTTCGATATTGATCATTCCATGATCGCCTTTACTTTTTCAAGATCTACTGAGATCCCTATTGTCACACAGATTGTCACGACAACGCTCAGACCGGGGGCTGTCACCCTGATCCCTGATCTCTCCGTTTAAGCTTGTTTCTTGCAGCTAAGAGGGGTAAACCCTATGGGACAATGGATGACCAACTGTGGACTAGTTGGGTTGGGAGACACGAGGGGAAACACTTAATTGATTTTATTAAGTTAATAGACCAGTGTCTTATGGAGTTAATGAATGAATGATTATTTATCAAATGCTTGCAGAAATATGAGCTCATTAACAATCATTTAACATCAAATAACTCAAACAAAGGTTAACTTCTGCCAAATGCGAGATAATCGATAAATGCGCAATGGCTCAACAATATTCCAGCAATTAAAATTCGAAAAATAAGTGTTTTAAATAACCACGCAATTTTAAATGCTAACCAGAGATCACATTCATATAGCTAACCTTTAAATGATCATTCAAGCATGTTTAGCAACATGAAAATGATTAACATTAATCCCACATCAAAATTTTGGTAGAAAAAGATATATCGCAAAAATGACAACCCCTTGAGCTAAGGCTGAATCTGGCAAAAATTTTCCAAGAATTTTTTTTTTTTAAGATTTTCTAACTAAAAATGCAATAAAACTAAAAATAAAACTAAATTAGATCTAATATCTAATCTAAAGTTTTAAAAGGAACCTTTTGATTTTTTATATTTTTTATAAATGAAACAAAAAATGAACAAAGAAAAATATCTAACTCTAAAAAAAAAACTAAGTCCTAAACTATGGGCTAAACTAAAAAAATCAAAATAGATTTTTTATTTATTTAATTTTTTATTTTAACTTTTTGATATCATTTTTTTAAAAATTAAAATCTAAACAAAAGATAAATCTAAATTTTAGAAAAAGTAAATCTAAAAACTAAACAATTTAATAAATCTAAAACTAAAATTTAATTCTAAAATATAAATAAAAGTTGGAATCTAAAACCTAAATTATATGAAACTCATATTTAAATTAAAGAAAGATTTAACCTAGCCCAAAAGTTATATACTCTAACTCCTAAATAAATAAAAATAGGACGAAATAACCAACGCATACATAAACAATGAAAATCGAATGCTTATTTTTAACGTATATCGAATGCTTGCCTCGGCGTATTGTTTCTGCAAGTGCGTGGAATGACTGCACACGGGACGGATGGAGAAAGGCACGCGTATTACAGAGGTTGCGATGGCAGGTGAAGGAGCTAAGCGATGGGGACAAGCAAGACGGCGGTAGCAAGGAGAAAGTTGCAGCAAAGGGCAAGGGATGAATGCGTGGAAGCAAAAGCGATGTTGCGTGAGGACAGAGGTATGGAATGAAGCCACGTGAGACAGGCTGCGAGGTATGTGGGATGGCAAGCGTGGAGTGATTGCGCGGGACAAATCAACACAGAGAGCCATGTTTTATGTAGGTTAATGAAAATACGTGAGAGTTGGAGCTGCGTGGGCAGTGTTGCAGCAATCCGTGTGAAGAATGATGGCTTAAAGGGCTACGTATATGCAGTAGAATTGCAGCAAAGAGGAGACAACACGCAGATGCAGGGGAAATGCTGAGTGATGTAACTGCACAAATCTGCCCTAAAAAAGAATGAATTCAAAATGCCCCTCTAACACAAAGAAACCCTGAGAAGTAGCAAGACGCTCATCAAAACCTTGGAAATCTTCAGAAAACCCTGCAACCTGCAATGGAAAGATAAACAGCTAGAGAATATATATATAAAAACCAAAACCCTACAAACCAGCTACAATATTTACAGCTTTGTGACTCTACAACAGTGAGATTTGTCAGTAATTCACAAAAATATTTTCAGAATTTCAGATTTACTATGAGATACTTCAGAAATCTTTCATGCAATTCAAAAAAAAAACTTTAAATGTTAGACCCAGAATCGAAACTGACTGGACTCTACAAGAAAATGCTTTGCAGGAGTTCGTTGCCTCAGCCTAGAGCTTCCCCAAACGCCCACTGATTTTCTCAATAAGGGTTTCCTGCACAGCTCACTTCAACCATCAATAAAGAGGGAAAAATAGTGTTGAATTCCAGATGCAATGGAGATACCTGCCATTATTTCAGAAATTCTATTACCATTCAAACCCTAGTAAGTGAGCAAGATACCTGTGTTCAACAATACTCTACATCAAGCTATTACTAATGGCTGAAAATAAAATTATGCAAAAAATAAAATAGCTCACAGCACTTCAGGAGAGTAACACCAGCAAGATTTCAACCCCAAAGTCTTTCTTTATTTGCACTAGAAAAAGTTTACAAGAGAGCTTTCTCCAGCACAAGACTCACACATCCAATGATCTCAAATGACCCCTAGCACCCTATTTAAAGGAAAAATTCCCAACGACTAGTTTGAGTGATCCATATCAAAATGATCTCGACCGTCGATGAGGATCAAAATATATTTTAATCTCATCCGTCGAAATTTTAATAAATTAAAAGTTAAAATTTTGCCTTTGTTTTCTCAAAATTTCGACTTATATTATTTTATTATTTTTTATTTTTTTTAAAATTTTATTTATTTATTTAAATTTTATTTCATTTTTTACTTTTAATTTATCATTTATAATTTTTTTTTTATATTATTTTTAAATTTAAATTTTTAAATTTTATTTTTATTATTTATATCTTTTATTTTTGATTTTTTATTTTTGGATCCTCGAACTTACCCTTTGGAAAAATCACCTAGGACTTAGGACTTAGGACTTATAAGGGGATTAAAACATTTTCTAACCCTCAAGACACTTTACATCATGACTTTTACAATTTTACATCTCAAGGGGGAAAACCCATTTTTGATATAGACCCTCATAGACCGCCCACTTCTGCGACACAATATAATCTAGCAGATCAACGCACTAGGATTTCCCTAAGATTCTAATGACAAAATTCATTCCGGTTTTGGGGTTAGTCTAAAGGAAAACTCTATCGATCATGGATCGGTGAGACAAAAAACCTTCCGGAATGTAGATTATCACTAGAAAATTAGGTCCACCTAGGCAATTTATATACATGACTCAGCTCTACTAAGATTATTTACAATTCACACATGCAGACTGGGTTTACAACATAATATGATCAAGTCGACGATGACTGTCGAATGGCACGGACACGTCAATCAAGTGCTATCCCTTTTGAGAAGAAAAGGGCGTGTACTGCTATGGGAAGTTGACACATAATGGTCAACATCTGGCGCTACTTAGGGACACGTTGTTGCACTGCAGGAATGTGAGAATCCAGAATCTGCATCCATGCAACACACAACAGAAATAAGTAGCATCCATCCAAAAATCACCATATAACATTTAAGCACATGAAAGATATAAGCTCTTCATTTATTAACAAGGAAAGTAAATATAATCCTAAAACAAAAATAAAATGTTGAAATAACAAGGAGTAGGGTTAGAAATACAATACAAAGGATGCCCCATGGCATCAGATATCATCTTTGAAGAACAGCTTGAGCATTTGGCCATTCGCAGGTAGATCAAGTGGTTCGCCATCCAATCTACTCAAGTGGAATGAGTTTGGTCCAACTATATCTCGAATGATGTATGGTCCCAGCCACAAACTATCGAATTTCTTATGTTTTCCTGGTTTTTCGTTCTTGCGATTCCAAAGAAGTACCATATCTCCCACCTGCAAAGATCTAGATCAACAGAATTTATCTAAGCTTTTCTTAATATTAGATTGATTTTTACATATAGCATCAAAAGTTGTCCTACGAGCTTCATCTAACTCCACAATCTCATCTATCCTATTCTGGACAACATCTTTATTAGTAGAAAAATTCTGAAGGAGGTGATAAACTGGCAATTTCAGATGCACAGGTAAGGTTACATCCAAGCTATAAACTAATTCAAAGGGAGATTTACCAGTAGCTTTCTTCTTAGTGATTCTATCTGCCCATAGAGCATACTTGATTTTGCTATCCCATGATCTCTTATTATCCCCTACTAGCTTCTTGATAATAGTTATAAGATTCTTGTTACTTGATTCAGCCAAACCATTACCCTGAGAATAGTAATTTGACGAATGAGAAAAGGCAATGCCATACTTGAAACAAAAAGATGAAAACTCTGAGGAACTAAAAGCTTTGGCATTGTCAGTAGTGATCTTAGCAGGGACACCAAATCTAGTAATGATATTATTTTCAATGAAATCCATAATAACCTTTTTAGTGGCATTCTTAGCAGGAATGGCTTCAACCCATTTAGTGAAATAATCCGTAGCAGTCAAAATCCATGAGTAGCTATTGCTAGAATTTTCATGGAACTTCCCTATGAAGTCCAGACCCCAATGCTGAAAAGGTGCCTCTACAATGACAGGCTGTAGGGGCAGGGCAGCAAGCTTCTTTTTCCCAGTGAATAGTTGACAGGCTTGACAAGTTCTAACAAACTTATGCACATCAGAAAAAATTGAAGAACAATAATAACCAGCTCTCAGAATTTTGTGGGCAGTAGTTCTAGCAGCATAGTGCCCACCACAAAATCTTGAATGAAACTCAGAGATTAATTTCTTCGACTCAATTTCATCAACACACCTAAGTACTATGCCCTTAGGATTTCTACACCCAAGGCCGTCCTTCATAAGGCAATACTTAGTGGCTTTTAGTCTAAGAGCCCTTCTCTTATGAGCAGCTAAATGGTTAGGACATGCAAGATTCATCAAGTTATAAACTATGTCCTTGTACCACTCATGTTCTCCTAATCTTTGCAACTCCGGTGAAGATAGATCGCTAAAACAAAACAAACCAAGAGCCTTTTCGTTACTTTCAGTCAACATTTGAGCCAAACCTTGGCCTTTGACTAACTTGGTGGGTCTAATCTCTAAATCATATTCTTGTATTTTAGTAACCCACCTAGCACGAGTCCCTAAGCAATCGGTTTGAGTTAATATATCTTTAACAACAGAATGTGGGACGAAAGCAATGATTTTAGAATAACCCACATAAGTTTTGAAGTGCTTAAGAGACTTGACCAGGGCATAAACTTGTTTTTCCATGGTATTGTATTTTAATTCAGAATTTTGAAGCGCTCTACTCATGAAAGCAATAGGCTTCCCATGACCATATTTGTTCTTTTGTAACAGGACACCAGCAATGGTATCTTCGGAAGCGAAAGAAAAAATCATGAAATCCTTGGAATAATCGGGACTAGCTAAAACAGGAGCTCTTGCAATAGCGCATTTGATTTCTTGAAAAGCCTTTTTGTAGTCTTCTTGCCAAAAAAAATTTGCATCTTTCTTTAGAAGACTTTGAATAGGCTTAAGCTATTTCTACGTAATTTGGAATAAACTTTCTAAGAAAATTTGTCTTTCCAAGGAAAGACTGAAGGGATTTAAGATTATAAGGAAGAGGAATCTTTTGGATTGCTTCAATTCTTTCAGGATCAATCTTGATTCCATCCTTAGAAATGATATGGCCAAGTAATTTTCTTTCTGTTACTCCAAAAACAGACTTAGTTGGATTCAAAGAAATCCTGTATTCTCCACATCTATCGAAAACCTGCCTAAAATGATTTATATGACTGATACCATCTTTAGAAAATACAATAAGATCGTCTTGGTAAATCTCAATAAATTTCCCAATTAACCCCTTGAAGGCATAATCCATAGCCCTTTGAAATGTAGCCCCAGCGTTGGTTAATCAAAACGGCATTCTGATGTATTCAAAAGTACCCCATGGCGTGGTGAATGTGGTTTATGACAATCTTCCTTTTTAACCCATACCTGATTGTACCCAGAAAAACCATCTAGTAATGACATCATTCCAGAACCGGTTACTCTTTGCAATAAAGTCTCCATGTTTGGCAAAGGGTAATTATCTTTCTTGCATGCTAGATTAAGATTTCGAAAATCGACACAAAGCCTTATCATACCGTTCTTTTTCCTAACAATCACCAGATTTGAACACCACGTCGAATGCCTTGTTTGAGTGATAATTCCTGCCGCAAGCATTTTCGCAAGCTCTTTCTGAACCAAAGGGGCTAACTTAGAATTAATCTGCCTAAGCTTCTGACAAAAGGGTTTAGCATTTTCATCTTTTAAGGGGATAGTATGTTCCATGACATCTTCCCTATAGCCCTTTAATTCATCATAAGAAAAAGCTAAAACATCTCGATATTCGCGAAGTAAATTAGTTAACTTTTTTCTTTCCTCCACACTAGCACCTTTACCAATTTTAACAATCTTCGGGTTTTCAGAAGTACCAATGTTTACCTCAAGATATTCGCCTGGGTCCATTTTATTTTCCACACTCAACTTCGTGGCATCATGACGATCAAAGTGTTGATTTAATGCAACCACATTCCTATAAGTAGGATTTATGATATGCTCATAATTTAAAGATCCATCCTCCTCAGAATCTATCCGGAAATCCTCAAACTCATCCAAACTATTAAGAAAATGAATGACTTGCTTTTCATCACTAAAGACTTGCCAATGCTCTGAGTTATCTGGAACAAATGGTCTAAATATTACTTCCATTTTGATCTTATCCTTAATTAGCTCATCAGATAACTAGAAAGTAGTAGCAGCTACAGCAAGTTCATCTGCCAAACTATTTTGCTCTCTTGGGATTGCTTCGAGGTCAAGGGCATCAAAATGTTCCATAGTATCCCACACAGCATTTCGATAATTTCTTAATCTTTGATTTTTACATGTGAATTTATTTTTAAGCTGCATGATAATTAAATCAAAATCTCCCTTAATGCTAAGCAACTTAATCAAAGACTTCGCCAATTCAAGACCCAACAATACAACCTCATATTCAATGACATTCTTGGTTGCTTCAAATTCTAATCGATAGGCAAACTTAAAAATGTGATCAAGGGGAGATTTACACACTATTCCAGCACCTTTACCATGCCTAGACGATGCACCATCAAAGTACATATACCAAACTCTATCATTGAGATCCTTAATTTTATCGTCGGGAGGAATTATGAAATTAGACATAATGGCATAGTTCCCAATGTCAGATTGCTCTTTAATTATCTCGTTGTGAGGTCTCTTAGGATCTTCAACATGGAATTTACTTTTGGGCTCTCTATTAAGTCTTACAAAACCATCACCTCTAAGAGAAGGAATCATATCATATGACCAATTCATTTGAATAATTCCTCCTAGATCAGAGGCCCACTTTCTGGATAAAAGCATACCCCAGGCATCAGGCACATCAACAACAACAATATCCATAACAATCATGATGTCTGGGTAAACTAATAGATGAACTTGCAAATCTTTGATCAAACCATACACTTCAATTTTCTTAGAATCCATGGCAGATATATTATAGTAGGGTCTAGAAACTCTTTAGTTAAGCTGTTCCATGACCCTTTTAGTCATATCACAAGCTGATGCACTAGAATCCAACATGCAATTATTCAATTTATATCCATTAACTAACAAGGTGATAAAGAAAGCCTGGTGATCTTTATTATCCACATCCAAGCTTTGCAAATATATGGGAGCATCGTGATAGTCAACTTCCCGAGTCTTCTATTGAGAAATATTTACTTGAGGACTTTGAATAGCTTTTAGTAACTTATCTCTTTGGGAAGGTATTTTCGCAATCTCGGAGACAGGAACCCAGATTTTTGCATTGTTGAACCAACTTCCCAAATCGACATCTAATCCAGATTTTAAACCAGGGTTAAAAGTTCAAGGGGGAATTTGATTCCCGCTCTGATCTTTATCCCTTCTCTGATAGGTCAAACCTTTATCTCTAGCAATTTCCATGATTTGCTCGGGAGAGGGTTTTTCACCATATAACCTAGCCAAAATGTCATCTTCATTTTCAAGGTTATTTATACTAGAAGCTGATGAAGGATTCATAATGTCACGACTATTTTCCTTGACCTCTATCCAATCATCCATAGACAAAGGAAACTTGCTACCTACTACATTTATTTGATAACCTGCCCCAAACATTCCATTATCTAAAATTCTCCTAACGATGGGACAAGTGGCCTCTTCATGAAGAGCATCACAAACCCGACAGTAAGGAGGAGCATTATCAACCAAATTAGTAAATGGATTAGGAGGTCTCTTCTCACTAGATTGACCCTTCTTTTGCCAATTGTTATTTCTGTTATTATTATTTCGAGGTTGGAAATTTTGCGTTTGTGCTCTTTCCATTTGGACCAACCAATTCTGCAAAGTGGCTATCTCCTTATTATGATTAATTTCCATGGTTTCAATCTTTTGGAGCAATTTGAGAACAAGTTCGCTTTCAGGCTCTTGAATTGCTTTTCCTTTAGGTTCTTTTAGTTTCGTAGCAGCCCTATCGAAATCTAGGATCTCAAACTTCCCAGATGTTTCCTTGTCCTTTTCAAGCTCTATAGCTAAGGTCTGACAATCTCTATAATCATTAAGTCTAGCACGCCTTAATTCATACGATGGCTCAGGACTAAAGGCATCAATGTAAAAATCTCAAAGAGATTTTTCGGTAGGTTTATAGTCTTGAGGTAACTTTCTAACAATACCATTAAACTTTTTGTTAAATTCTTCAACAGTTTCATTCTCTCTCTTTTTTATTATGTTGGTAACTTTCACAAGGTGTCTTTCTTCTCTCTTATCTCCATACTTTTCCTTAAAGGCATTAACAATCGATTCTAAGGAATCAAATGAATTTTGAGGCTTTTCCGTAAACCAATCTAAAGCATCACCCTCCAAAGTCAGAACAAAAAGGGTCATTTTAACATCTTCATGATTAAAATCAGCAGCCCTTGCATACTTCCCTAGCCATGAACTAAAAGCTTTCAAATGTGAATTAGCACTGATTGCGTTATCTCCCTGAAAGATAAGCAATTTATCCATTCCATGTTTTGGAATATCATTGGGATAACCCTGAATGTTAGCAAAGTTACACAGGGAAAATATGTCCATGATGTCGTGCTCAACTGGACAAGTAAAAAGTAAATGGATATCAAAGAGGGCTTCTTTTCCGAGGTTAACAAAAAGTGTACGAGAAGAGATTTTGTGTAATCGTATCCTGAAGGCCCTTTCAGGATCAGGGGCAGGATTGCACAGACTGCTTGGATGTCTTCTAGTATACACTCTTGTAGATAATATATGAATTGGAGTGACCACCCGCACAAGAAGTGAAACACGGAAAAACTCAAAAGGAAAGGACCAAGGACAGAAAAACTCTATCCCCGACAACGGCGCCAAAAAATGTTGTCGCACAGATTATCACGACAACGCTCAGACCGGGGGCTGTCACCCTGATCCCTGATCTCTTCGTTTAAGTCTGTCTCCCGCGGCTAAGGGGGGTAGACCCTATGCGATAATGAATGACCAATTGGGACTAGTTGGGTTGGGAGACACAAGGGGAAACAAGCACTAAATTGATTTTATTAAGTTAATAGACCAGTGCCTTATGGAGTTAATGACTGAATGATTATTTATCAAATGCTTGCTAAAATATGAGCTCATTAACAATCATTTACCATCAGATAATTCAAACAAAGGTTAACTTCTGCCAAATGCGAGATAATCGATAAATGCTCAATGGCTCAACAATATTCCAGCAATTAAAATTCGAAAAATAAGTGTTTTAAATAACCACATAATTTCAAATGCTAACCAGAGATCACATTCATATAGCTAACCTTTAAATGATCATTCAAGCATGTTTAACCACATGAAAATGATAAACATTAATCCCACATCAAAATTTTAGCAGAAAAAAGATATATCACAAAAATGACAACCCCTTGAGCCAAGGCTGAACCTGGCACAAATTTTCCAAGAATTTTTTTTTTTTAAGATTTTCTAACTAAAAATGCAATAAAACTAAAAATAAAACTAAATTAGATCTAATATCTAATCTAAAGTTTTAAAAGGAACCTTTTGATTTTTTATATTTTTTATAAATGAAACAAAAAATGAACAAAGAAAAATATCTAACTCTAAAAAAAAAACTAAGTCCTAAACTATGGGCTAAACTAAAAAAATGAAAATCGATTTTTATTTTTTTATTTATTTAACTTTTTGATATCATTTTTTTAAATTAAAATCTAAACAAAAGCTAAATCTAAATTTTAAGAAAAGTAAATCTAAAAACTAAACAATTTAATAAATCTAAAACTAAAATTTAATTCTGAAATCTAAATAAAAGTTGGAATCTAAAACCTAAATTATATGAAACTCATATTTAAATTAAAGAAAGATTTAACCTAGCCCAAAAGTTATATACTCTAACTCCTAAATAAAAATAGGACAGAATAACCAACGCATACATAAACAAGGAAAATCGAACGCTTATTTTTAACGTATATAGAATGCTTGCCTCGACGTATTGTTTCTGCAGGTGCGTGGAGTGACTGCACACGGGAGGGATGGAGAAAGGCACGTGTATTACAGAGGTTGCAATGGGAAGTGAAGGAGCTAAGCGATGGGGACAAGCAAGACGGCGGCAGCAAGGAGAAAGCTAGAGCGAATGGCAAGGGATGAATGCGTGGAAGCAAAAGCGATGTTGCGTGAGGACAGAGGTATGTAATGAAGCCACGTGAGACAGGCTACGAGGTATGTGGGATGGCAAGTGTGGAGCGACTGCGCAGGACAAATCAACACAGGGAGCCACATTTTATGTAGGTTAATGAAAATACGTGAGAGTTGGAGCTGCGTGGGCAGTGTTGCAGCAATCCGTGTGAAGAATGATGGCTTAAAGGGCTGCGTATATGCAGTAGAAATGCAGCAAGGAGGAGACAACACGCAGATGCAAGGGAAACGCTGAGTGATGTAACTGCACAGATCTGCCCTAAAAAAAATGAATTCAAAATGCCCCTGTAACACAAAGAAACCTTAAGAAGTAGCAAGGAGTTGATCAAACCCTTGGAAATCTTTAGAAAACCCTGCAACCTGCAATGGAAAGATAAACAGCCAGAGAATATATATATAAAAACCTAAACCGTACAAACCAGCGACAATATTTACAACTTTGTGACTCTACAACAGCCAGATTTGTCAGTAATTCACAAAAATATTTTTAGAATTTTAGATTTACTATGAGATACTCCAAAAATCTCTCATGCAATTCAAAAAAAAAAAAAAACTTTAAATGTCAGACCCAGAATCGAAACTGGCTGGGCTCTACAAGAAAATGCCTTGCAGAAGTTAGCTAGTTCAGCCTAGAACTTCCCCAAACTCCCACTGATTTTCTCAATAAGGGTTTCCTGCACAGCTCACTTCAACCATCAATAAAGAGGGAAAAAACAGTGTTAAATTCCAGATGCAATAGAGATACCTGCCATTATTTCAAAAATTCTATTACCATTCAAACCCTAGTAAGTGAACAAGATACCTGTGTTCAACAATACTCTACATCAAGCTATCACTAATGGCTGAAAATAAAATTATGCAGAAAATAAAACAACTCACAACATTTCAAGAGAGTAACACCAGCAAGATTTCAACCCCAAAGTATTTCTTTATTTGCACCAGAAAATTTTTACAAAAGAGCTTTCTTCAGCACAAGACTCACAGATCCAATGATTTCAAATTACCCCTAGCACCCTATTCAAAGGAAAAATTCCCAACAGCTAGTTCGAGTGATCCATGTCAAAATGATCTCGACCGTCGATGAGGATCAAGATATCTTTTAATCTCATCCGTCGAAATTTTAATAAATTAAAAGTTAAAATTTTGCATTTGTTTTCTCAAATTTTGCTTATTATTATTTTATTATTTTTTTTAATTTTTATTTATTTATTTTTAAATTTTATTTCATTTTTTTATTTTTTTAATTTATCTTTTTAGCTTTTTATTTTTATTTTTTTTAAATGTTATTTTAAATTTTTTAATTTTTTTAAATTAAATTTTTTATTAATTTATATCTTTTATTTATTTTTTTGGATCCTTGAACTTACCCTTTGGAAAAATCACCTAGGACTTAGGACTTAAGACTTATGAAGGAATTAAAACGTTTTCTAACCCTCAAAACACTTTACATCATGACTTTTACAATTTTACATCTCAAGGGAGAAAATCCATTTGACATAGACCCTCATAGACCACCCAGTTCTGCGACACAATATAATCTAGCAGATCAACGCACTAAGATTGTCCTAAGATTCTAATGACAAAATTCATTCCGGATTTGGGGTTAGGCTGAAGGAAAACTCTGTCGATCATGGATCGGTGAGACAAAAAACTTTCCGGAACGTAGATTATCACTAGAAAATTAGGTCCACCTAGGCAATTTACATACATGACTTAGCTCTGCTAAGATTATTTACAATTCACACATGCAGACTAGGTTTACAACATAATATGATCAAGTCGACGATCACTGTTGAATGGCACGGACACGTCAATCAAGCGCTATCCCTTTTGTGAAGAAAAGGGGGTGTACTGCTATGGGAAGTTGACCAACATAATGGTCAACAATCCCTTCACCAAATATAATATGACCTAAGTAATGAATCTTTTCTGAAAGAAGGAATATTTAATTTTCCATATAACTAGTGTTCTTTGAGGCAAGATAATACTATCTGTAAATGTTCTTCATGCTCTTTTTTTGGAGTAGATGAGAATATCGTTTAAGAAGACTTGTACAAATTAATCGAGATTTTTGTGGAAAACGTTTCTCATAAGGTTCATGAATACTACTGGTGTATTGGTTAGTCCAAATGGTAGCATAGTGAACTCATAATGTCGGGCGCGTGTTCGGAATGCAGTCTAAGATATATCACTTTCTTTAATTCTTAATTGATGATAACTTGATTTAGATCGATTTTTGAATTTTAGCTCAATTTAAGTCTTGATAGTCTATGCATAATCATAAGGAACTAGCTTATTTTGGCAATTCCTTTGGAAAAACATCTCAAAAATCGGACATCATTGGATATTGCTCTAGGGATGACCCCTATATTTTTTTTTTTACTGTAATACTAATTCCCTTTGTAATGTGTGTGAAATATATTTAAATATATTCCCTAGAATTACCAATGTAAGGAAGACCGAAATAAAAATAACTACTAACAACTATTATGTCTGCCTCCAATTCAGATAAGGAATACAATTTAGCTCATGAATACTTCATTTTCTAATTAAATATTTCAGATCACAACTATTACGAAGTGTTAAATAAATGATGAATTAGTAATGTTGAGTACAACTTATTAAACTAATACGTCTAGTGGAATACCATGGAACATTTAATCTATAACTTTTGAAAATTAAAATACACAATTCTAATAATAATAAAAAGTACATTTATCACAATAAATTTATCTTAATTTAAAAGTGTATATATATTTGTCATATCATATGCATGTGTTGCCTACACTGCACTAGTAATATTAAATTATGCAGAAATTCTAAACATAGGATAAAAGACGTAATTGTTGAAGATATTAAATAAATATCTAACGTGCAAAAATATATTGGAATATGTATTTTAGTATGTGTTTTCATTCATAATAGGTAACCATAAAACATTATCCAAAAGTTCTAAATTAAATTGCTAAAGTTTAAAAGGGAGTTATATTATTATAAAAGTAGTAACTCTTAATTAAAGGGTAAACATTAAAAGAGGTATCATATAATAAAATATTAAATAAATCTTATTAATAAAAGGACTACGTAATGATGCATATGCATTCATAAACCCTTTCGGGAGATGATGAAAGGATGGAGGCGCGGAGAGAACATGGGTCTAGGGATTCGATGCCATGACTGCCTGTAACCCACAACCACTAGTGCCTGCCTGCAGCTGCCCCCGTAACCCTGTGGTTTTTACCTCCGTTCTTCTTGCGCTACTTGAACCGGGTTACTGCCTGACCGGCCCCTACTGCTGAGTTACACTTCATTCCTCTCAGGCTTACCTCCTCACCCTTTTACTAACCTTCACCGTTTGTTGTTAGTGAGTCTGTCCTCTTCTGGCAGCTGTCATTAAAAAATCCTGACAGTTATGGATGATTTGGGTGACTTTGCGGATCCTTCGGAGGATGTGCCCATCTAGACACCCTCCAGGACCACTGCTGCCAATTTGCTCCCTTTCATGTCTAACCTTACTGATGAAATTGTGGCCCTCCCTCCATTTTCTCACCCTCGCATCCCACTGGTATCCCTCCCAAAAGACGCTCCCTCTCCTCCTGACTTCATCTCTCAACCCCTCTCGCTGCACTCCCTGGCCCTTATCGACCCTCCGTCTAACCCTAGATGCCCTCCTCTCAAAGGTGATTCTACCCTAAACCCGCCTCTGGCAATGAACAACCCTCCCTCTTTAGAACATCCCCAGGGTTCAGAGGTCCTTGGACCGGTACCATCTGCTCCTCTTTTCTTTTCGACCCCCTCTCGAGGGCATTATATGGGCATTGGACCGATCTCTGGTATCTTCGCTTCTATTCCGCAGGCGGCGACCGAAAACCCTAGGGTTTCTCCTTCTTTGGAACCTACTCAACCTTCCTTGACTCAGGGAACATCGCCTACGAGGAGTTTTGGGGTTTCAAGAAAGAAAAGCGGTCTTAAGCTTTGGACCAGTGTGGTGCCCCTCAATTTTGCAGAGGACACTAAACTACTGGACGCTATGGACATTGCCAAAAAGGTTCTCGTGGGCCGGGTACGCGGAAGACATTACAATGTGGAGAAATTACAGTGATTGGCCTCGGAGGTCTGGGGTGAAAACCTGAAGGATACACCGAAGGTACAGACATTGGTCAAAGGTTGGTTTGCATTGCACTTCAACTGTCTGGAGCATACAAACTAGGTGTTATCCACAGTCTGGCACAGTGATCAAGCCCATGTCTTACGCAGAAGATGAACACCCCTATTTGATGCGGAGCGGGAGAGGGTTGAGACCGGCCCTATATGGGTCCGACTGGTCGAACTACCTTTGCATTTTTGGACGGAGAATGTCTTCAAGCGTATTGCGAATGCCCTTGGCATTTACCTCACTTTTGACGCCTCATACCAGTCTTCAGGGAGGATGGCTTATGCCAAGATCTTGATTCACCTAGATCTTTCAGAGGCCTTGCTCAAGTACATTGACATTCGATGGAGGAACAATACCAGAAAACAACGACTAGATTATGAGGGCGTACCATTCCGTTGCCAGAGGTGCCATAAGGTAGGGCATCTTTATAAACACTACCCCCTGCTGGGCAAATCTAAAAATCAGCTCTCGACACAGGATACTGCGACCCACCCGCATACTTACTAGGACGTTCAACCTCGGAGCCAGGCTTCTACTGCTCCTCTGAAAACGGTTGCTTCTGAGGTCCCGGCCGGATAGCAGAAAAGATTGTGGCACCCCCACAGCCGAAGAAGCGAGGGCGGCCTCCCAACCGTCCTCATCTGCCTCCTCCTACTCGTCCTCAGTCGCCATCCAAGGGCTTGCCCTCGATGGATATGAATCTTCCCTTCATCCCTGCTTCCATTTGCTTCTCTTCTCATATTGATTGCATTTTATCATGTTCTTTTTCTGATAGACATGTCATGAATCCATCCTCTAAACTTCTGGGATTGGGTCAGGATCCCGACCCCCCTTTCTCCGCTCCACGCCCCTGCCTGATTACATCTTGCCCCATCTTCTCACCTGCCCCCTCCACGCCTACTCCCTCACACCTCCCATCATCTTCATCTATCTTCCAAGCTCCCCCACCTGGGGGGTACATGACTCGCTCGAAATCGAAGAGACAAGCCCAGGACCATGTCGGGCTTGATATACTCCACTCTCCCCCTCCCCCTAAACTCCATAGGGACCGACCTTCCAATCTATCTAAAGCCCAAGGCACTGTTGAAGATGAGATTGCTTTGGGGGTACAATCTACTATCCCAGGGACACCTAGAGCCAGAGAATCCCAGTCTGTCCCCCCTCCATGAAGATTTTCTCTTATAATTGTAGAGGGTTGGCTAGGCCGGACAAAAAACTAGCTCTTCGTCGTTTGCTAACCAATATACCGCTTGATATTATTTTCCTACAAGAGACCCTAGGACCTGCATTAGACATCTCACAGTTGTTATAGCTCCAAATCTCACTCTTGAGGTTTGTGAAGCTGCACTCATGGCCTAGGGCAACCCCTCCTTCCAGATCTGGTCCGAAATCTAAAAAAGCAGTGTTTTTTCCCTATACGCGACATTGCCCTGAGCTAAACGCGTGTATACGCGGGTCTGTGTATACCCAACTCGCGTATATGTATAAAAACACTTAAAAAATAAAAATCTTCTTAATTTCGGGTGGAGATCACGGGTTTTACCTGTTGATCACCTGTTAGTGCCCGTGGCCCAACTGTTCCCAACGAATTCCCAACTAAAAAGCTACTTTGGGAGAAGTATAAAAAGGCTTCTATGGGAAGGCCAAAGGGAGGAGAGAAGAGAGAGAAATATTGTTATGCTGAGATTCCCTTGACCAGGTCTGAAGATCCTTGTGCCTCCTGCACTTTCCCCATCCTACAGGAAACCCTAGGGGAGTTTATCCCACAACAACAGTCCCTCCAAAACATGCTTCTTGGATGGATTTTCATTGGACTTGATGCACATTGGAGATCGAGAGGATTAGCTTTGGGCTATAACTCTCATACCATCAAGTTGCTCAATTGTTGGGGAAGTCTAGGCCATCTTGGAGTAGATATCAGATCTGCTCAACTGGGTATGAATTTTCGGATATATAATGTTTATGGGCCTTGCCAGAACAAACCTGCTTTTTGGCAGAACCTCCTGAGTATTTATTTATTCTTGACTGACCACCTGATCCTTGGTGGTGACCTTAATTTTTCCATCGGACATACTGAATCCTGGGGACACAGGGCACAACGAGACTCCCTTTCAGATTACTTTCTATCTGAACTGGACGCTCACCATTTGATTGACATCCTCTCTGCTAAAACTCAAGTGACATGGAGGAACAACAGGACTGGGGAAGACAGTTTGGCCCACAGGCTTGACCGCTTCCTTGTCAAAGAAAAGGTTATGGACTTGGACTTTCATATCAAACATTGGGTAGGTACTGGTGGGATCTCTGATCACCTACCCATCTACTTGGAAATTGATGGAGGGCAAACAAAGCCTAAAGGACCCTTCAAGTTATGTTTTGTCTGGCTCAAGGAAGACTCCTACAAAAGAATGGTCACTGATTTCTGGAAGGCCAACCCCCTAGGAGGAGGGAAGACAGTATTAAAGGGTTTATACACAATCATACAATCCTGAAGAGAATGTCCAAACTTTGGGCACTTAACAAAAGAGTACAGGAGGAACAATCTCTCTGTAGGATTGAATCTGAAATCGTTGCATTTGAAAACAATCTTGGAGGAATATACATTTTAGAGGAACATAAGGAAAGAATGGTCTCTCATTACGCTGCCAGGGCAAAAATACTCAAAGATAAGGAAGAAACCTGGCGCCTAAGAAGTAGAGCCATCTGGATGCATGAAGGGGACGAAAATACAAAATTCTATCACAAATACACCAATGGAATAAAGGCGATCAACACCATATGGCAGCTACAGAATGAGCAGGCGTAGGTTATTAATACATTCCCAGAACTTGTTGAACTTGCGTCCTCTCATTTCAAGCGCACTTACCGTGCTCCCAGGGATATCAACTTGGCAGAAATCATCAGGGTAGCACAACTCTTCCCCAAATTTGTGGATCCTGAGGAGGGAGGTGATTTAATAAAGGCAGTTACTCTAGAGGAATTGGAAACCACCTTAAAGTGGTTCAAAAAGGATAAAAGTCCGGGACCCGATGGCTGGTCGATAGAATTCTACTTGGCTTTCTTCGACACCATTGGGAAAGACCTCCTCAGAATTGTTGAGGACTCAAGAACCAGGGGATATCTTGAAACCTCAATCATCTCAACTTTCATTGCACTCATTCCGAAGACAGAGAATCCGGACTCCTTTGAAGATTTTACGTCCCATATCCCTTTGCAATTGTATATATAAGATCATAGCTAAGATCATTGCAAACAGGATGAAACCTATCCTTTCTAATCATATCTCTCCGGAAAAATTTGCCTTCCTATAGGACAGACAGATTCATGAAGCTGTGGGTACTGCTCAGGAAGTAATACATACTCTACACTCTAGGAGTGGCAAAGGTATGATTATGAAGGTCGATTTATCAAAAGCTTTTGACAGGGTAAATGGGCTATATATTAATGTTGCTAACTCATTTAGGTTTTCCTTACTTATTCATCAAATGGATCATGAGTTGCATTACTAATATCCCTTTCAACATTCTGGTGAACGGAAGTGCCTCTTCCTTCTTTACTTCTGAAAGGGGACTGAGACAGGGATGTCCTCTCTCGCCTTTGCTCTTCCTTCTAGTTATGGAAGGTCTCAGTAATCTCATCAAAGAAGATCATCGAAGGGGCAGATTAAAGGGCATAAAGATAACAGAAGGTTGCATCCTGACCCATCTTCTCTTTGTAGATGATATCCTTGTATTTATCAATGGCAGTATTAGGGACATTAGTATCATCAAAGCCAATTTCTCCCTTTTTCAAGAGGCAATAGGTATGATCATAAACGACAGAAAGTCCACTTTGACAGCAGCCGAATGTACTCCGCATGAGATCTACTATGCTCTGCAACGTTTCCACTTCACTCAGCTGCAACTATTTGATGGCTTAAAATACCTGGGTTACAAGTTGAAGCCATTAGGCTATAAAATAGTTGACTGGACTTGGCTCATCTCCAAGATGGAGAAAAGACTTAATACCTAGTACCTCAAATACCTCTCGCGTGTAGGTCGTCTCACTCTAATCAAAAGTGTCCTAGAGGCCACTCCTATATATTGGATGTCCCTGGCTTGGATACCCAGAGGCATTCTCACTAGAATACAATCCCTCTGTTGCAGATTTCTTTGGCAAGGGAACAAACAAGGCGGGACTTTTGCATGGGTCAAGTGGGAGGCCCTGAACCTACCAAAAAAATGGGGGGTTGGGGCCTAAAAAAACTAGAAGACTTATCATCAGCACTTGCTACCAAACTTGGTTGGCAATTAGCATCAGCAGACAACCTTTGGACAAGGGTTACATATGCCAAATACATTGCTCCAATGCACACTATGGACTGCATTAGAAGACCCCACCTAAGCACCACAGGCATCTCTATCATCTGGAAGGCTATCCTAAAAGCTCTGAACACCATCAGAGAGGGCATCACATGGAGAATTCGTTCCAGGAACACAGTTCGAATTGGCCTCAATCCATGGGTGGGATGTGGGAACATGCACCGTCTTCCTCTGGAACTCATACAGTATCTCCAGCAACATAACATTTCTTATATTGCACAATTTGCAGACTTGGAGAACTCCTCTTTCCTCCAACAGGCCTAGAAAACTGCTCATCATTTAAACATTCCTCTTGTTTGGACACAGCACTGGGAGGAATACACTCAAGCCCTCACAGATACCCACATCCGTGTCCTTGAAGGTGACGATGAGATTATATGGGCTCTTTCAAAAAATGGACAGTACTTGCCAAAAGAAGGATATCTGACACTGTCGGCACCAAGGAAGCCTTTGATGCTTGTAGACTAGTCGATACATTTTTGGAAGCTTAAAGCTCCTCCCAAAACTAGGTTTTTAATGTGGACCATCTTACAGAACAAACTTCCAACTGGTGATAACCTCCTCAAACGAGCACAATATCGTCCCCATTGGTGCAACATTTGCAAGATGGAAAATGAATCTACTTCCCACCTGTTTCCAGAATGTACGGCTGCCTGTAATCTGTGGAAACTTATCCTCCCTCCCATCGTCCCCTCTGCAAATTGGGTTGGCAATACTATTCTTGAGGTCTGGCAGTCTTGGTACAACACTTCATCATCACATAAGCTCCGGAACCTCCCCCTTCTGATTTGTTGGACTATCTGAACTGCCAGAAATGTAAAACTTTCTCATTTCCCACCCCGGTTTTCAGTTTCACCTTATTTCTCCCATATAGTTAAATGCCCTTTCCCATATCCATACATTCAACACCTGAAAAAATAATTTTTTGCTGAAAACACAAACTCTGAAAATTTTACAGAATGTTGGAAAATGCAGAAATAAAAAAAACAGCAGGTACAAACAGTCATTTAACACATTTGAAAACAATGATTTTTGGTCAATGTGACCCTGGAAAAACCCCCTACAACTCTTGGGGAAAACCAGTTCGAGAGTTCTTCTTTATTTCTGAAAATGCCTTTTTTACAGTGAGAAATATTCAGTAAAAAATCAGCAAGCAAATTTACAACTTATCTCTTTTCCCGTGCCTCACAGCAAACTAGAAATTACAGCAACCAGGACAGCAATAAATGTTGTACGGCCTCCTCAATTTTCGTGCCCACTTTCAGCCTTGAATGTTGTTGTATGGCCTGCATTAAATGCGTTGTACGGACTGCAATAAATGCACTGTATGAACCTCGATTTGCGTGCAAAAAAACAGCAAACTGCTCCTCGATTTCTGTGCAAACCAGCTATATGGATTTCTAGAAAATCGTGCCAAAATCAGCCCTTCACTGTGTGATGAATCAACTATACAAATCTGCTCAACTGCTGCCTTGGAATGTGTGCTAAGTTGTTGTCTCCTTCTCCTCCTTGTCCAGAAATCTCCCTTGCTCTCTTGCTCTCCTTCTCTCAATCTGCTCATGAAAGAATAAATGACCTTTTCCTCCTTTAATCTAATCCTAAGTGACTTTTGGGTAACCTCTAAATCCAATGGCCAGAATAGATTGAGATCTAGGGCTGAGATTAAATGCTCATTTAAATCTCACTTTTTATTTTTTAACTCGCCCCACTTTAATAAAGACCCACTTAGTCATTTATTTCCAAAGTCACTTTTCCTTTCTAATTTTACATTAACTTTATTAAAGTCACTTTAAAATTAGACTTTAGTAACTTTATCACTTAAAGTCACTTTAAAATTAGACTTTAGTAACTTTATCACTTAAAGTCACTTTTAAATTAGATTTAACTTTATAAAAATGATAAACTTACTTTAGGAGAAAAATTAAATTCTTTCGGACACTTTTCCCTAGGCCAAAGATCAAAGCCTTAGGGAACCACTTGTCCTCCAGTACCAAATTTCAACAAGAAACTATATAATTTTTCAGGACACAGTGTCGAACTGGGCTGTATTGGTAGCCAAAGTCACGACAGATTATTCTCTCATTCCGGATGATCCTCCCCCATGTAGCACCCGCATCCCCACTCCTGTTCAAATCGACCACAACAAACCTTGGGCTTACTTTGACGGTGCAGCACAAGAGCAAGGCTGGGGGGGGGGGGCTATTCTACATATAAACCATCAACACAGTTTTAGGCTGCTCATAGGCTTCCGAAGAGGCACTAACAATTCTGCTGAGCTCCTTGTCGCAAAACATCTCCTTCATTTCGCTTTGGGAAAAAACTACAGAGATCAATTATTTGGAGACACCAGAATTATTTATGACTGGCTGAACAGGAAAACTAGATGTTCTACTTATGCATTGAATCATATCTTGGAAGAAACATTGAGATTGATTACATCTTTTGATACTTTTACATGCTCTCATATTTACAGGGAGCAGAATGGGGTTGCTGACAGCTTATCCAAAGAGGCTACGCTCGAGGAGCCAGGCATCTGGTTGATTAGAGAGCACCATGGTGAAGCTTTCTACCAATATTTCCATCGGCCATTCATGGACCTACAAGTTTAATTCATGTTATTGTTTTGGACTTGCATTGAATAGGCACATACCATTTTTGTATATATATATATTGACACACTGAACAGTATGGATAAAAGTATGATAACTATTTGGCTTACAGCCATTTTCATTGCTGCCCCCTGCGTGGAACAAAGGCAACAATTTTTGTTTATACATGACATGTTTATGAACTGCACATGCACCAGCATCTACAGAATGTAATTTCCTTTCTTAATGAAATTATGATTTTTCCTTATGGGAAAAAAAAAAGGACTACAAAATATAGTTTGGTATCACAGAAAACCTTATAAAGTGATGAGTGTCAATATAAAGTGTGACTACCTCTTTAATTCACTATGAGGAGCCACATATTAGACAGGGGGCACACAACTAAGGCAATGAAAGATGAATGAGCGGTGGTCCTAAGAAATAAAAGGAGAAGGGAGTAGGACTGAAAGGGGGGAAAATATTTTGGCTGTTGGGGGAAGCACAGTTGAGAGGAGGAAAATTTGTAACAAGAGATTACAAACAGTAAGGATTGACCCTTGTTTGTTTTTGAAGTTTTTGGGCACGGGGGAACAGTTTGCATCAATTGAGAAGCATTCTGGACTCAGTACCTAGGTTGTACCCAGTTTGACTGAGAGGCTTTGGTCTTTTGGTAACGGGAGCGAGAGCGGGAGCAATTCTGAAGCATCTTCATCCGCAGGAACCCCGGTAGGCACTCCACATCAATTTTGATATATGAATTTTGGTTAAACTTTAAAGCAGGTTTCATGTAAATTTCATATTATGTTTAGAGTGAATAGCTGGTTAAATTATTTAGAGCATTACATGCATTGATTACAGGGCGCTCAACAAGAAGACCTTGAAGAACAGATACCCCATCCCGCACATTGATGAGTTGATGGATGAGCTTAGAGAACCAAGTACTTCTCTAAGATGGATTCGCGCAGGGGTACCACCAGATCAGGGTGAGGGACCAAGACATACCCAAGATGGCTTTCAAGTGCCACTATGGACACTTTGAGTTCTTGGTCATGCCCTTTGGGCTGACCAACGCAACTGGCACCTTTTAGTCATGCATGAACCATGTATTCCGTAGGCAATTGCGGAAGTTTGTGTTGGTATTCTTCGAAGAAATCTTTATTTACGGTCGGACATGGGAGGAGCATTTGCAACACTTAAAGATGGTGTTGCGTATCTTAGAGGAGCAACCGTTTTACACGAAACTGTCCAAGGGTGAGTTTGCACTGACGGAGATGCTCTACTTGAGACATATCATTGGCGCAGATGGAGTGAGGGTACACGAGGAGAAGATTAGGGCCATTCAGGATTGGCCAGAGCCCCAGAAGCGACCGAGTTGAGGGGATTCATAGGTATATGCACCTACTATAGGAAGTTCGTGAAGGGATTCTAACAGCTAGCGACTCCCCTCACAAATCTGACGAAGAAGGGGGCTTTTACATGGATGAATAGGGCACAGTCACCATTTGATCGCCTCAAGGAGGTGATGATTAATTGCCCAATTTTGGCACATCCGAATTTCACACAGTCGTTCACATTGGAGTGTGATGCATCAAGAGAGGGTGTTGGTACAGTATTGTCTCAGGATGGACACCCCATTTCTTTCGAGAGCCGAAAACTCCTTCCACATGAGAGGTCGTATTCTATCTATGACAAGGAGATGTTGGACATCATGCATGCATTGGCCACATTCCAGTGTACCTAGTGGGCAACAGATTCCGGATGAATAATGACCACAATAGTCTCCACCATTTTATGGGACAACAGGGCCTCAATGACAGGCAACAAAGCTGGGTCAGCAAGTTGCAGAACTATGACTTCAACATTGAGTATGTCAAAGGCAAGCACTGTATAGTAGCAAATGCATTATCTAGGAGGCCTGCGACACTTTCACTCATGAGCATTTGGCATGATTGAAAGGCACGGTTGTTGGTGGACTACTCCAAGGACTGGCAGGCATGCAAGATTTTGGAGGGCATTCACACTGATGAGCGCTCTCGGGTGATGGATGAGGTCATTTACTACAAGTGGCATATATTCTTGATGTCGGGTTCACAGTTGAAGGAGAGGATTCTCCATGCAACTCATGACTCTCCCTGAGTGGCTTTGCTTCTGCCTTTTTGACATCTGCGTTGATGCTCTAGCACTTTCCCTACCTCTCAGCTCCGAACTCGTTACCTCTTGCTGCAATCCAGATCTCTAGATTGAATTTCTCAGCAAACCCCGCTCCAGAAATCAAACTGACTGGTCTCCCTTAGTGTATCTCCAACTGACCCTCAACCCTTCTCTTATACTTTTCCTGTTGATGAATCAACGACCAAGATTAAGTCTCTAATCAACGGATAAGATTAAAATAGACTTGATCTTCGTCTCTAATCAAACTTTGTTCTTCCAAGGGCCTTGGTAAGGATGTGTGCCACCTGTTCTCTTGTAGGAGTGTAGCTCAATTGTACAGCTCCTCGTTAGACACAGTCTCTGACAAAGTGACACCGAATATCAATGTTCTTTGACCAATCGTGAAATACTGGATTCTTAGAGAGCTTGATGCAACTCTGATTATCACACATGATCCTGGCCGCTCCATCTTTCTTCTGAATAGGTTCACAAGCAGTTTTCTAAGCCATATGGCTTCGCACGAAGCTGTGCTTGCAGCCATATATTCAGTTTTAGCTGAGCTCAGAGCTATGGATTTCTGTTTCCTACTACACCAGGAGGTCATTCCTGATCCAATGTTGAAACAGTTCCCAGAGGTACTTTTCCGATCCACAAAACTTCTAGCCCAATCTGCATCAATAAATCCACTCAATCTGATATCCTTACTCCTCGTGTACAAGAGTCCATAATCGACTGTTCCTTATATATATCTGAGAACATGTTTGGCTACTGCCCAGTGCACCCTCTTCGGTTCCACCATGAACTGACAAAGGGTGTTGACAGCATAACAAATGTCTGGCCTGGTATTGACCAGATACATCAGGGACCCTATGAGCTACTTGTATAAGGTGGGATCAACATCCTTGTCTTTTGATGCATCAATTTTCTTCTAGTTGGTGATCATTGGAGTAGCCATGGGTCTAAAATCCTGCATCCTGAATCTCTTCAGAATTTATGTAGCATATCTCCCTTGTCTAAGGAAGATCTCCCCCTTTTTCTGCCAAACTTCCAACCCGAGGAAATAATGCATCTATCCCAAATCCTTCATGTCGAATTCTGTGGCTAGATTCTTCTTGCAGTCCCTAATGAACCTGGATGATCCAGTCAGGAAGAGATCATCCACATATAATACTAGGATTCGAGGCTCATTCTCTACAACCAGATAGTAGAGATTTGGATCTGTGTCACTCTTGACAAACCCCATCTTCTACAAGTAGCCATCAATTTGACCATACCACGCTCTAGGTGCCTGTTTCAGCCCATACAAGGCTTTCTTCAACTTGCATACATGAGACTTCTTCTCATCTGTTTCAAAGCCTTCTGGCTATGCAATGGATACCTCCTCTTCTATCACCCCCTTCAGAAATGTCGTTTTGACATCCATTTGATGAATCTCCCATCCCATCTGTGCTACAAGAGATATCATGGTTCTAATAGATGCATACATGGCTACTGGGGCAAAGGTCTCTTCATAGTCAATTCCTTCCTTGTGAGCATACCCCTTAGCCACAAACCTGGCTTCATATTTGTCCACACTGTCGTCTGTAGCGTATTTAATCTTGTTGATCCATCTCGAACCTACCACCGATCTATCTTGAGTCCTCGGTACTACCTCCCAGACATCGTTCACCATTATAGAGTTGTATTCCTCTACCATTGCATCCAACCAAACCTGATGTTGAGCAGCCTCCTGAAAACTGGAAGGCTTCCCATCCTGAGCTACTAATGCTTGGTATCTATCTGGTTGTTTTCGCTCCCTTTTATTGTTTCTTGGTGCACCGATGAAATCCTTTGCATCTCGCAGAATCTGATGAAGTTCCCTGCTCATTCTTCCCCTGGTAGCAGGTGCTTCCATTAGCTCCTCCTCCTCCTATGATTCTTCCTGTATTGAGGAAGAATTCTTGACTTCCATTGGTTGAAGAGGTTTGACCAATGACTCATCTTTTCTGCTCCTCCAAAGGCATTTCTCGAGATTTTCTGAAGGCCCTATCTTCCATGAGCTTCACATCTCGTCTAACTACTACCTTCCTACTCCCTGTAAGATAGATTCTATATGCCCTAGCGATCTCACTATATCCCACTAGATATCATTTCTTTTTTGTTTGATCTAACTTCTTCCTTTTCTCCTCAGGTATATGACAATATGCTAGGCTCCCAAATATCCTGAAATGGCTGACCTCAGCAGTCTTTCTGGTGAAGACTTTCTCTGGAGTAATCTTGCCCAATGCCTTATGAGAAGTTCTATTCTGGACATAGATTGTCGTGTTGCATGCTTCTACCTACAGGAATTTTGGCATATCTTGATCATACATCGTGGCCCTAGCTGCTTCCACGATAGTCCTATTCTTCCTTTTTGCTACTCCATTATGCTCTGGATTGTAAGGAGTTGTCCACTCTCTTCTGATGCCCTCAACGCAAAAATCAATGAAGTCCTTATCGACATACTCTCCACCATTATCTGAGCGCAAAACTTTTATTTTCTTCCCTTTCAGGTTCTCCACCAGAGCTTTGAACTCTTTGAATCAACATAATACCTCGTCCATGGTTTTCAGAAAGTAAATCCAAGTTTTCCTTGAGTGGTCATCAATGAAGGTGACAAAAGTATTAGGCACCACTAAGAGCTTTAGTGGACATAGGTCCGCAGATATCTGAGTGTATCAATCCTAGTACACTCATGGACCTATTTTTACTTCGAGAAAATGTTGCTTTGGCATACTTGCCCAGAGCACATCCTCTACATACATCATCTCGTTCTGTATTAAGATCCAAAACTCCTGTTACAGTTTTCATGAGAATTCTCATAGCCCCATGATGCAAACGTCTCATTCTTCTGTGCCATAGTTCATTCAAATCCTTGTCTCCATTAATGCCTATTAGTGCCATTGGTGATTCTAGTTGTAATATGTACAACCCGTTATTTCTGATCCTAATCTGCACTTTCTTTTTCCAGCTCGGGTGTTTGACGTATACTTTCTCCTCGATGAAGAAAACGTCATAGCCCTTGCCTTGAAGTTGCGATACAGAAAGTAAGTTCATCCCCAGTCCTGGTACATGCAACACATTGGTAGCATGGAACCGCTCTCTCGTTTCTATTTGAAAAACCATGGTACCCTTCCCTACTGGAGTACACTTTGCCTTATTCCCCATGGTGATTTGAAAATTCATCCTTTCCTCCTGATAATCTGAGAAACATTCCCGGATTCCTGTCATATTCTAGGAGGCTCCACTGTGTATATACCATACCTCTGATAATGCAAAGCTTGTCACACAAGCAGCTTCTTCTTCCAATTTGGAAGCCAACATAGAGAAATTGAAATTACTCTCTTATGCAATTTTCTGAAAATTTGTGCGAGTCTCCTGACGTAGATGCCTCTGCATCATGGTCTCGACCCATGAATGATTTTCGCTTCCTGTCTCTGACTAGTTGCTCTGATACCATGTGAAAATTCTATCACTGCAACAACTGATTTATTTTACCTACTTATTTTCCAATAAGTTATTTACGAAAACCCTTCAATAAATATTAAAATAAATTTTGTTGCAGATATCAAACCATAATATAGAAACAAATACATGCACAAGAATCAAACACATCAACACAGATATTTTTGGACAATTGTCCCCGGAAAAACCCAATGCGGGAAAACTAGTGCAGCGCAGGAGGATTTTATTATTAAACAGCTTTTCTGAGTACATTGGGTGCCAAACTGGCTCACCCGACTAAGATAAATTATCTGGCACCTCTTCTAGGCTCAATGTCAGACCAGCTATAGCCTCTGTGCAGCTCCCAGACCCTCTGCTTCAACACTTTGCCTCTCTGCGTCAGCACTGGGCCTCTCTATGTCACCCATGAAGGCCCTCCAGTTACTACGTAGTCCTATTGGCTTTGTGTCTCCCTAAGTGGCTTTGCTTCTACCTTTATGACCTCTGCACTGATCCTCTAATATTGTCCCTGCATCTCAGCTCCGTACTCCCTACATCTTGCTGCTGAAGCAAACAAAGTTCCTACTACAGATTAATTACTCTAGAAGACTTGGAATATAAAGATATCCATGAGGATACAAATATTATATATTAAATGTGTGAATAAGATGATGATACAATGAGAGTGAGAGGCTTGCTTATATACAAAGCAGGTGTCTTTTCATGTAGAGCCATGTCTCATTTAGACATGCCTCTTCAACCTAATTGCTAATTAACTAATATTTATTTATGATTATTGTCAATTACGTTATTTCCTATATATTTATTCATATCATTACCTTCCTCTTCAAAAAGCTTTGTCCTCAAAGCTTGTTAATGAAAAAGGCTTGATCTCTTTTTCGGCTTCGAATGTCTTTCTGTCTCGGAACTGTCATCTTTGTCGATACATGTTAATATGATCCTCTAAGTGACAAACAAATTATCTCACTGAGAAGGAATCAGACCATCCAAGATTAAGCCTCTGTGTAATATTCTAATCACTGGAATTTTGTAACGACTTGTCATCATAGGACTGGATTGAGGTTACATCACTCTTCTATGGAACATCAGTTTGTTGTTTCTGTTCTGAACGGTCCCGATACGTAGCATGGTTGAATTGTATATTCTCATGATTTGGATGCCGATAGGGAACTTTTTTTGTTTCATTTTCCCTTATTACATGTGTGGAATTTTTTTGATTTCCTTTTGGTACTACAGTTTTTGAGTTAGGTACATAATCTTTGTTTGGAATTTTCATCATCTAGATTGTAACATGTGAATGTGTTTTTCCTTCCACTAATTGATCTTCTTCTTAAGTTCTATTATTGACTGGTTCGATATTAATTCCATTATCTTGAACCTGGACTGTTATGTCTAGAGACTTCGATACTTATTGATTGAGTTGCTCTAACTTGTCTATTAATGATTTTTTTGTCCTTCTTAAGCTTCTTAATTTGTGTTAGCAATTTTTCACTATGATCCCTAAGTCGCAAGACTTCTTCATTTCTATCAACAGTGATTTTGTTAGTTTCATTTTGCATATTTTGTAATACATTTTTACCTTCTTGAGAAATTACTTTTGAAATATCTGATATATCTTCTGGCATTACTGAATTTGGTTTCAGTGTAACATCTTGGAGTGTTATTTTCTTCTTCTTATAAGAAAATGTTAGAAACTTTTTCTTCCTATTTAAGATGAACCACACTTGTTGGTTCGAAACGCGTCGACAAATGTCTTTTTCATGTGATTTACGTTGAAGCTCTTCTTATAAATATGACTAATCACAGAAGCCTCAATTCTACAAATGACAAATCCTACCGTTTCCATCCAGGGTGATCCCAAAATAATGTCACATTGATTGTTCCATAGGGTGTAAACCAAGAATTGCGATACAAATGTATAATCTTCAATGTTTAACTGTAAATTAGCTATGTCATATTTTGTATTGCCAAAAAAGTCTACTTTTTTAGTTATATTTGACTCCGGGATTACTAATTGGTTTGCGATTTTAGGTGTTATATAATTTGTATCTTCTGCCGGAGAAATAGAAATAATAACATCTTTTGCTACGAGAGTTCCTTTAATGTTAAATAGCCTTTTACCATCTCTGGGTAAAGTTTCTGGGAAACTTTTGGCCTTCATTTTTGTATTAGGCTCCATTTTGCTTCTTGAATATTAAATACTTTTTCAATCACTTTTTTTTTTATAAATCCCCTTTTTCTATATATATTTTTCAAATATTCTCCTCTCTTTTTTAAATAACCTTGACTCTACTAATTTCCTCTTTTTTTTTTCTTCTCTTATATTGATATTTTAAAGTTTCCCTTGTATTTAAAATACTCTTGGAATTAGTATTTCTTTAAATAATCCCTTTATTTTTTATATGTAAACTAGTTCTTATCTCAATATAATTTCCTTGAATAAAAATCCCCCCTCCACTTGTATTAGTATTAGACTATAATATTGATTGAAATTATTATACGATACTATTGATTGGAATAGGATAATTTAATTTCTTAATAAAAAATGGCGGATTAATATAGATGGGTGTATGGACGTGATGGAAAGGATAGCACCCTCGGGCGTGACGATCAGCAGGATTCAGAGAATTACATGGAAGGGTAGTGCAGTATTTTTTTTGACACAATGAATGAAATGGAGAGCGTCGGCGGTGAGGGACAGAGACAATGGTGGCTCACAACGGAAGGTGGATGTTTGAACTGTGGTTGGGGTCAACGAAGCGCGGAGAAAAACAGTCGAGGAAACTATGTCAGCGAAGGAGCCAGGGATCAATGAATTGCAAAAAAGTTATAAAAAAATGAAGTGGCTGTTTGAAAATTCCTCAACACACAAATCGCATGCGAGTTGTCCAGGGTTGGGAAGATGGCACACGGGTTGGATTGTGTCGAGCGACACTGTCTATCAGAATTTCCTCAACAGAAAGATAGTATGCGGGTTGTCTGGGTTGGGAAGACAGCGGATAAGAGGCTATTGTTGTAGGAAACGTTGGGGGTTGCAGGTGGATGCACATAGCCGGGTGGGGAAAACAGTGGCAGGAAAGGCGGTCACAAACCGAGACAGGTAAGTCATTTCAACTCTTTTCTTCTTCTTTTTAAATAAAAACCCTTGTTCTTATTTTTTTTATTTTTTTTGTATTGAATTTTTTTTTTTGATTTTTTTTGAATTTTTTTTATTATTCCCCTTTTGTATGAATTTTTTTTTACCCTTTCTTTTTATAATAATATATATATATTTATTTATTTTTAAATGGCCAAGGGCCTCAGACAAAATCAGTGATGGAGAAACTCCAAGCTTGTTGAATGCTTCAGTCACAACAGCAACAAGGTTGACGATTTTGATGGTCAAGGGCCTGGATCGAGGAACGAGCTTTGTATAGCAGTGATGCAACCAAAGGGTCGAACCGCACTAATACCAAATGACGCGAACAAAGTTCCTTATACAGATTAATTACTCCTGAAAACTTGGAATATAATGATATCCATGAGGACACAAATATTATATATTAAATGTGTGAATAAAATGATGATACAATGAGAGTGAGAGGCTTGCTTATATACCAAGCAAGTGTCTTTTCATGTAGAGTCATGTCTCATTTAGACATGCTTCTTGAACCCAATTACTAATTAACTAATATTTATTTATGATTATTGCAAATTACATTATTTCCTATATATTTATTCATAACAGCTGCAATCTTGACCTCTAGTTCGAATTTCTCAACAAACCCCGCTCCAGAAATTGCACTGACTAGTCTCCCTCAGTATATCTCCGACTGACCCTCAAGCCTTCTCTTATACTTTTCCTGTTGGTGAATCAATGGCCGAGATTAAGTCCCTAATCACGGTTAAGATTACAATAGACTTGATCTTCTTCTCTTAGAAACTTCTCATCCTTATCTTTATTAATACCCATTAATATTTTTATTTTCCTAAGTTTAGCCATAAGACCTCATTAAAAATATTAGTTATTTTAATAGCTTTTCATCCGGATGGAAATTTTCAAAACAATTTTTGGGTCTTGGAGATCTCATCTCTCCACCAATTTTCATGGCTATAACACATCCAATGCTACCCCAAATCAATAGGAGGGTGAACACATACTTGAGCATCCATTGCTAAAGTTGCTTGGGGACAAGCAACATTTGGGAGGGGAGCACTGTAATGTTTGTTCCAAAATTAATTTGTCCCAAGTTTATTTTTCCACAATTTTGACATTTTTGGTAACCATGGGACCCACGAAATTTTGGGAGAAAAACATAGGAGGAAAAGGAAGGCTAAAATACTTGGTTAGTGGAGCGTGGGGGCCACACACACAAGGAAAAATGCACTTGTCTAAGGAGAAATTCGAATGGCCAAGGAAGGGAGGTCGAAGAGCTTGATGGAGGGGCCCACATGGGAAAAAGAAACTCACTAATTATAAATAGGAAGAGATCAGCCTCATTTGGGGTTTTTTGTCAATCCAACTCACTCTTGTTGCTCGCGCTGCTTAGCCAGGTCACTTGCTGTTTAAAACCAAGCTTTCCAAGCGGAGCTCACCTTTTCTTCAGGGTACTTCGAGTGCCACCCTAGGGAGGTCAACTCGTACCACCTTGGAGAAGCGCTAGAGGGATTTCAGAACCTATCATTCAGTGATTTTCTCAGCTAGTGCGTGTTCTAGGAGGACGCAGGAAGGGAGTACACAGAGGTCATTTCATGGGTCTTCCGAGTAGCACTTGCTGGGAGAATTTTGGTAGTGAAGCTTTAGTGGGATATCAGCGTTTTGGAGGAGTTTCAGGGCAAGAGGTTGCTACTTGAAAGCAGTACAAATTGCAACTTACTGGGCCAATGCAGAAGCCTCTCACTGGACTCGCGTGGGAGCTTGAGCAACGAGTTGGGGAGCGGGAGAACCTTGGGGGGAATATCTCAGCCTTGGGGTGTGATTTGGAGAGTTTTTTCTGAGTTACAAGAATGCCGTATTTTCCAGCAAATGGAGGAGTAGGTGGTATTTGGGGGCTGAATTTTGGGGTTCAAAACCATACCAAACCCTTTCTAGGTTTTGATGGGATTTTGGTGAGGATATTGGGATTAATTTTGCAGAATTTTCTGAGCACTGGAGGTGAGGTTTTTTGCAGCCTCTTTCCAGTAGACAATGCAAACTTCTAGGGTAGCGTAGGAGATCATTGGAGCAACTGATTCTATCATCTGGGCTTGTTGTTTTAGCACCTGGGGTTTTGTCACGCTTGCCATTGAGGCAAACCCAAGTGCACTCCTTCCACATTATTGTACTATTGCTCCAATTTCTTAATAAAATGGTTCAGCTGGTTCTTATTTCTGGAGTTTACATGGGTGTTTACTGAGCATTTGAAATTTCTAGTGTTGTATTTTTTTATTTGCTTTGCATATCATTGTTTTTACCAAATTAGGAACATTACATTTGGGGTAGTGAGACTCAACATTTTGGGAGTGATTGGTGGGATTTTACAGGGCGTTAGTAAACAGGCCGTATTTCCCAGCTGTTGGAGGAGGACATGGTAATTGGTGTTGAATTTCAAGTTTCAAAACTAGACCAAACCCTTTCTGGGTTTTGGTGGGTTTTTTGAGAGGGGCTTGGGTTTTACAGAATTTTGCTGAGCACTAGAATTGGAGTTTCCAAGAGTATCTTTCTAGCAGACAGTGCAGCTTTCTAGGGTAATGCAGGGCATCATTGGAGCAAATCATTCTCTCATCTGGGCTTTCTATTTTATCACCTGGGTCTTGTCAAGCTTGCCATTGAGGCAAGCCTAGGTGCACTCCTTCCACACCATTGTACTTTTTCTCCAATTATTTAATAAAATGGCTCATCTAGTTGAAATTTCTGAAGTTTTTATGGGTGTTCACTAAATGTTCAGAAATTGTGTTGCATGTATTGTTTTTCTTTGCATATCATTGCTTTTCCTAATTAGTAACATTATAGTCCCTCACGAATCAGTGTGAGTGACACCAAGTGTCCACATTCCTTTGCAGACATGGTTATGAGAATAATAACATGACAATAATGTAATTAGACTCAATAGGTGACTCAACATAGTAATAGCTTTTGCATGTGCTATTGGCAAAACTCAGTGAATTTTTTGCACTCATAAAAATTGGGAACATTACACCTAGTTTGGCTTGATTAGAGGATGCTAGTTGCTTTTTCCTTGCTTAATTAGCCTTGTCCTTAAGAAGAGCCATCCTCTATAAGTCATTTGTCACCTTGAACCTTGAATCTAGCATATCTCTCATAGGTGACCTATCTAACGAGAAGTCTCCCATTGGTGAAAATCCATAAAGAGTAGGGGGTAGTGGTTGTCATGACAATGAACCACACCTCATTGTTGTCACTTAGTCTAGCGCTTGCCTTGTAGGGTAACCCTCTACAAGGCTTACTAGATTTTGAGGCAACAGTCCCCTAGAAAGTAGAACCAACATATAACAAATCAAGTGGCATTCTAAGATATTTATACCTTCCCCAATGTGTACTAAAAGTTGTCAATTCTTGATCTTCTTTTTTTTACCAACACTTGATTATACTTAGAAAACCATCAAACATTGACAACATGACCAATCCTATAACTCTTTGCAATAGATGCTCCATATTTGGTAGAGGATAGTTATGTTTAAGGGATATCTGATTTAGATTTATGAAATCAACATATAAACTGATTTCCACATACCTCTTTCTTACTATACTAGGTTCACCACCCAAGATAAGTGCCTTCAGGTGCTATGATTTGAGCAATTAGCATTAAGGAAGTTCATTTTGAATGAGATGGGACAACTTGGGGTTGATTTTCCTTTTCTTCTATTTAAATTTTAAATCAATGTTGCGGGCATCGTGATATAAAATCACGATTTGTTCGCGTTGGCGATAAAATCGACATTTTTTTTTTGAAAATCACAAGCCGAGCTGGAAAACTCATCGTGTCGCATGGCAAAGCGTTTTTAAAGGTAAAATTTTGTTTTTTGTCTCTCATTTTACAGCCAGAGGGCAAAGGTGAGAGCTAAGGAGGAGGAGAATTCATCTACAAGGGTAAGAGAAGAGAAAAGTGAAGGAATTTAGCATCCCAAGCAAAAAAAATTCAAGTTTGGACCAAGTTTCTTCAGCAGGGCATGGTTTTCAAGTATGGGCATCAAATTTGGCCCTATTTTATTTTATTTTTTTCTTGTTTTTCTTTGGGTTTCTATCGCCCATATATTTTCCACGATTTTTGCTTGGATTTGAATGAGTTTTTTTGTTGCATTTAGTGGAGAGGTTTTTTTTGGTAAAAAATGCAAAATCTTGATTGTTAGTTTTATTTGTTTAATTTATTCTTGTGCCCTAGTTTTCTTCCATGATTTTTTCTTTGGTTTGAATGTGTATTTTTTGTCATTATTGTTGCATTGAGTTTAGGGTTTTTTTGGGTCAAAAATTCAAAATGTTGTATGTAAATTTAAATCTCATTTGTTTAACTTGCAATTCTTCTTGTGCCCTAGGATCAAACTTCAAACATCAATCTTACATTAAAACTCAAGATTCAAAAAAGTTACAAATATGCCAAAGAAATTGGACCCCTTGTGGGAATTTGATGAACCTAATGGACGGTTTGACAAATCAAATTTGACTTGCAAGTTATGTGGGCATCATATGATAGGGGTGTATACAGATCGAAGTTCCACCTTGCACAAAGTCCTAGACATGAGGTAGGGCCCTGCACAAACACAAATCCAGATATCATTCATAGAGCCATCAAATCATTGGAAGAGATAAAGACAACCAAAGTGACCAAGGCAGCTCTGAAGAATCAAATGGCAAGGGGCAAAGTGGCAAGATTGGGAGATGACTGTGAGAGTGGTATTGGTTCTTCTTCAGCATCAGCATCACTCAACTCCATAGTTGCCTCATTAATTTTTGTTCCTAGAAGCAGACCTGGAGCACAACCATCTATCACGTCAGCTCTTAAAAAAAGGGAGAAGGAAGAAGATAACAAGTTGTTGGGCATGTGTCTTCTTTGGAGTGATATTCCTTTCAACATTGCCAAGAACAATCCATTTTCTAGCCTGCGATTGATGTTATTTCTATTGTTGGCCAGAGGTACAAAGCCCCTTCATATGATGACTTTAGAGGGTGCATTCCTCAAAATGAAAAGATTGAATGCACTAAGATATTGGAGGAGTTTAGGGGCTAATGGGCACACACAAGATGCATTGTGATGTCAGATGGTTGGATCAATCAAAAGGGTAGAACCCTTATTAACTTCTTGGTTAACTGTCCCAAGGGGACAATGTTTATGAAATCTATTGATGCATCTACACAAATTAAACATGTATAGTTATCATGTGAATTTTTGGACGTGTTCATTCAGGAGGTGGGTCCAAAACATGTTGTCCAAGTCATTACGAACAATACTGCAAATTATGTTGTTGTTGGCAGGATGCTTATGGAGAGGTATCCTAACTTATTTTGGACACCTTGTGTTGCACACTGCATTGATTTAATGTTGGAGGACATAGGAAAAATTCCTTTTGTCAAGGATATTGTTGAATCATCAAAAAGCATTACAAAATTTATATATAGTCATGCATCTATGTTTAATTTGATGAGAACATTCACCAACAACAAAAAGTTGATGTGCCCTCCCATTACACAGTTTGCCACTAGCTTCATATCTCTTCAATCCCTCCTAAATTCTATGTAGGGTGTGAAGAGAATGTTTGTTTCAGAGGAGTGGCGTGCTTTGCCATATAGCCACGAAGAAGAGGGAGAGGCCATATGTAGGCTAGTTTCATACTAGGAAAGATTTTAGGTAGGAGTGTTGGAAGTGTGTAGCATTACTGAACCTTTGGTAAAGGTTATTTGATTAGTTGATGGAGACAAGCCCACAATGGGCTACTTGTATGAGGCCATGGATAGGGCCAAAGAATCCATTCGCAACTACTATGATGATAAGGGGGATGAGGGGTTTCAGAGACAATAACTCATATGGGAAGTGATTGATGATAGATGGAACAATACACTGCATCGTCCCATTCATGATGCAAGGATCTACCTAAACCCTGCATTTTCTTACTCCTATGGCTTCTTATTTGATGTTGAGGTCATGGATGGATTCTTCACTTGTGTTCAAAAGATGGTGTCATCTCTAGCAGAACATGCAAAAATCTTCAAAGAAATGGAGATACAGGATGGCAGCTGGCATATTTAGCTTTGACATGATTATTGTGGATAGGAAGACTAAAATGCTAGGTAAGCTTTAGTTTGTTTCAAATTTCATAGTCTCTTTATACTTTGCTTCAACTTTCAAATTTCAATTATTTTCTTATGTTAATCTTATTTGTTGTAGATGCATGGTGGAGAAGCTATGGTGGCAGAGTACCCAATCTCCAAAGGCTTTCCATTCGAGTGCTCAGCCAAACATGTAGCTCCTCCGGATGTGAGTGCAACTAGAGTTTATTTGAGAAAATACACACCAAAAAGCGCAACAGGTTAAAAAATTACAATTAATTTTTGAATTCATAAAATAATATATTTTTATAATTATTAATTTATTATTTATAATTCATTAATTTATGGCCCTTGTACAGGTTGGAGTCCCAACGACTTAATGACATGGTCTACGTCTACTACAATCTTCAAATGTGGGTGAGGCAACCTGAGAAGACACCTTATGTGGAGGCCATCTCATTGGATGGAAATGACACCAATGCTGCATGGAGGGTTGAGGCTAAGAGGCCTTTCGTGGAGTCAGCCCCTGATTGGTTAGAGGAGGAGGTAGTGGAGGGGGTAGCAATTGTAGAGCAGGAGGAGGAGCAGCAACAGGAGGAGGAGGTGACACCATCTACCATGGTCACCAGTAGAGGACGTGGTCTACCTCCTATAGCTCCTAGTTCTTCAGCTTCTAGAGCACAGCAGAGTCCACTACTAGTGCTAGACCCAATGCCTTCTTCATCTAGAGGGAAAGTTGTTACATTTTCTCACAAGAGGGGCAGAGGAAATCAGTGGTATTAGTTATTTGGCTCATTTCATTGTATATGACACACTGTCTCATGATATGAGATGCATTATTAGAATTTTTGTTTATATTTTGAGGCTAAATCAGAACTCAGGACTTAGCATTTAGGACATGATTTGTTGTTATGTGTGATGTAGCAACACATGATATCACACATCTTATATAGTAGTTCTCTTTTCATATTTATGTGTCAATGCATTTATTTTATGTTGTGGATGCTTTAGATATTAAAAAAATTGAAAAAACGTTGAAAAAGAAATGAATTTTTTTGTATTTACCGATTTTTTCCCGATTTTTACCAAATTTTCCCGATTTTTACGATTTTTCTGATTTCGGACCCTTGCCAATTTAATCTCGATTGTGATATTCACAACATTGATTTAAATTGCTTTGAATCTTCTTTCAATTGGATTGTATGTTGAATTATATCTCTTTTGTATGCTTTGAGATCATTATATGTCTAAGAAAATACATCTTGATACTCACTGATGAGAATTTTTGTCTCCCTCTTTTCATCCGTTGAGGTATTCTTACCAATCTGAATGTTTTGGGGGCTTTATAGGGTCAACAAATCTAGTAACATAGCCCAAAACATTGGAAATATCATCATTTTTCCTTGTCTTTGTTGATAGGAAAACCTTTTCCCTCTAAAACTATGTGTAGGGTACTAAAAAGAGGCTTATACCAACACATGACCCCTCAACTTGGTCAGACTTGATCAAGGAATGCTCCAAATTTGATTTAGTCCACTTTGATCATTGTTAGTGTGCCCAAAGAAACATATCTTGGGATATTCTAGAATGTGGACTCATTCTTCAAATAAAAACCCTAGCAGGACCAAGAAATTAATAAAAAGGCCTCCTCCACATGGGATTGATAGTCTTCGATTTATATTTGGATGGATTTGATCAACATATTAATCTTGAATCAACGTTTGATCGTGGATAGATTTTGTTCTTCTAGCGCAAAGGAAAGACCAATTTACACATTTGTATCCACTTGCCCAATTTACATATGGAGGTTCGTGAGGATGTTGTTGAAGACATTGAGGACCAATGGACATGAGACAAACTCAAAGAGGAATGAACCCAAGGAGAGAGGACTTGGTGACACCTCACCACTCAAAGTCATAGATGTATGAATGTAATGTTTTCTACATATTATAGAATATCTCCTCACCCCATTTACTTGTATTGATTTAATGTTCCTTCTTGAAAGTATTTTGTTTCTCTCATTGAATCTATCAAGTAGGTCTAGAAGGTTTTCTTCTTAATTTTTTGAGCAATATCTATGGTTTTGTTACTATAGGTTAGAGAAATCTTTTGCTTGCATTGTGTGCAGCGTGCTTGGAACTAATTGTGCTCCTCTTGCTCCACCAACTCAAACATGGCTTGGAATACTTCTCAACAGGAGCATTCCTTAGGATTTTCTCCTTCTATTCCTCCAAACACTAGCTTAGATCTTGTGTGTGTTTAAAAGTAAGAATCCTATCTTTTGTTGTCTTCCAGTGGCCTTCCAATCAGCTAGTGGGATCTAGTAGTACATCTCATAAAGAAAATCCCATCAACATTTATGTCATTAACCATAATGTAAGTTCATCAATATTTTAGTCAATAATTTAATAGGCTGACCCATAGATAAAGGCCACCAATATCAAGTACATTTATTCGAACAATCTCAATACAAGTTTCCTACTATCATGTGATTCCAATATCCATCCTTCACAAATGTCAAAATTTGAGTCACCTTCTTATCTCACCAACTATCATATGCATTTGATCAAACCTTTACCAACTAATACCCAAAATGTCCCTCTAATGAGGTTATGCCCCCTCGTTAATACATATCCAAGGGAAGCAAGGTTCCCCCACGTATGATAGGACATTAAACCTCCTTCAACGTCAAATGAGAGTAGAATATATGATTGGTCGTTTGTTGGTAAATATTACTGTGTTCAAAAGACTTTGGGCCATCTCAATACTCGTATGCTGAGATCCCTAGTAAATTGGAAATCATGCTATTAAGTTAACCCTAATAATGCACATCTAGAGTATCCTCCCTTCATGATTCCTAGGATAGGAAATAACTAAATGCCATCACTCCATATTGTGATTTCCATCTTATGGGTGCAGTGGTCCTCCCGTATCACCAGCACTTGTACTAATAGTTGTCCTTGACATATACAGGTTCAGGGTATCAAAATCTAATCATGTAACAATCAGTGACACTCATTCAAGTACAAGAAAGATAGAAGCAGTAGTAAATGTATTTGAATCATTCTTAAATATACAAATTGTCTTTTTCCCTCAAGATACTTTGCCAGTTTTAATAGAAACTGTCTTTCTTCCTCATGACACTTTGCTAGTTTGAATAGAAATTGTCTTTCTTCCTCAGGAGACTTTGCTAGTTTGAAAGGAAATTAGCTGTCAGCTACTACGGCTGTTCTTTCTCTGTTTAACACAAGTTTAATCGTAGCTTGACACATCTATAGCATTTGAGCTTTAATAATAGATTTTCATGTAAGCTCACAGGAAACAGGAGAAATTTTTCATAGATTAGGTATTTACAAGCTAAGCATTATGGAATGCAACTGTACTCTTCGCATTCAACCCATACTGCTACTTATAAGTTACGGGTTTCAATTTTCACTCAACAAATATAATCAGAGAACAGTAATAGTGAATACAAATATGGATCATGAATGCTTACAATTGATGAAATCAATCCTATCAACAAAAAACAAATCCCCTAAGAACACATTTCTCCACAGATAGTGAAACTAAAATGTCAAAAGTTAGACTTATTCAGCAGTAAAAGGAAAACTGACCTGCAAATGTTCCACAGAAATGCTTCCTTGGATTGGCCAACCCTTTTCAATTTCAGGGTGCTTATTTTGCAGTACGAGTGGAGCTTCACTTGGAATCCTACAATACTGCAATATTCTTTCTACTGCTACCATGCTTTGTTCAATATAACAGATGCAGTACACTAGGGATAAAAGGCAACCATTGAGTGCAAGACTATATGAGAGGGAAAGCCCCACAAATTCTGCCAAAAGAATGTAAGTAAACAATATACCAAAAAAAGGTTACGGTAATAGAAAACTTGAAGCTCATATCTATGCTGAATTAGTTACTACTTTGTAACAAGAATAGCCTAGTGCCTACACAAAAGTCATAAAGAATACATAGTGAAAGGTAGATTCACATGCAAAGTTGAGTTTGAGCAAACCAGGTTGTATGATGCTTTTTGGGAGGAAAACCAACAGTAATGCAGATGAGCAAAGTATCATGGTACCGATACTCTCAATACGGAAGCCAAACCATTCATTGGCAGCAATATTATGAAATTCGATAGATATATTTGTGTTGACCAGCCTAGCATTAGTAGATTTGAACCTTTCTTGGTGGCAAAAAGCTCGGATTGTTGTAATTCCAGAAAGTGTTTCGGAGAAATTGTGAATAATAGGTGCCATTGTAATCGAACCCAAACGAGTGAGTTCCCTTGATGTGTTAAGAAAATACTTCTGCATAGATCAATTACATCCGAAAGAGAGTGAGCAATTCCAGCTATAAACTAATCCCGAACATACAAACAACAAAGCAACATCAGGCTTCCATGATATAGGAACATTATCAACAGAGAATAATTAATCACCTCTACATATAACCCAGCTAAAGGTTCAAAATCCCTGACTTACAACTAAGAAGCTAAAATTATTCTTCCATCCAAGTACAGTAACACGACATTTATTCACATCCAATGATTCTCACTTTCGTAGTAGCGAATTAACATGCAATAAAATTTTAAAAGTTGGTTAAGGCAATTTCTGAAATCACCAAACATGTCTCCTTTTCCCTAGAGTAGCAGAATAGTGCCATGGATCTAGTGTTTAGAACTGAGATAAATTGTATTTTTCAAAATGCTGCAAAGTCAGCAATTATATTGCAGCTTGCTTATGCTATAAGGATAAAGACAAAGTGCACTGCTCATTTAGACATCATCATCACTGGACATTAATATAATTTCAAATCAATTCATTCTGCTAGCATTAGGTGCAAAGGCCCACAACAACATAAATAATCTATTGATGGATTATGTTCTAAGAAATCAAATAACAGACACAACAAACAGCTTCTTCCCTTAGTAACTTCTATGTTATTTCTTCCATACACATATGAACACACCAACAGTTTAATAATCTAATTCTTTTACCAAACTGTAATGTTTCTAACTAGGAAATAATAGTGAATATCAAATACATGCAATAGCTACAGCAAAAACAAAATTCCGATAACCAGCCACAATTAGTACACAGAAAATAGAGCCAAAAATCTGAGCCATGGTATTAATCTGAAAGATATGAGTTTCCCAAGTTTTATATGCCAACATATTTCTCAATGCCAAAATTGCAAAAATGAGGATTTTACTTAGCAAAATTATTTATTGGGGACATGACAGTCCTCCCCATGAAAAAGTTGTTTGTCCTCGAGCAACTACAATTCTGGATATTGTAGAACTTGTTCTCCCTCCCATGTGGCATCCTCCTCTTGTAGCTCCTTCCACCTGACAAGAAACTCCCTAATGATCCCATTCCTAAGCTTCCTCTATCTCACCTCCAAAGTAGCCTCCGGTACCAAGACCAAGTGTTCCTCATCATCCAAGGGTGCCAGTTCTGTGGTAGTTGTCATGTGCTGTCCCAAGCCCTTTTTCAAGCAAGACACATGGAACACGTGTACCTTGCTCCCTAGTGGGAGCTCTAGCTCATAAGCTACCTCTCCAACCCTCTTGATCACTTTGTACGGCCCATAAAAATGTGGTTTGAGCTTCTTAGTGCCCTTGTGCTTCAGTGTAGACTGCGTTTATGGATGGCGACCCAAGAAAACTAAGTCCCCAACCTCAAAATGTCTCAACCTGGTGCCTATCTGCATACATCTTATGTTGTTTTGTACTATCTGCAATTTGTCTTTGAGAACCCCCAAGATCTCCTGGATCTCCTATATCAAATCTCTTGCCCTAGGGGCTGGCTGTCTCCAAAAACCATGTTAGCAAAAGTTAATGCATCATAACCATAAAGGATGCAGAAAGGTGACATAACAATGGAAATATGGTGAGTGGCGTTGTAGTAGTACTCTCCAAGGTGTAGCCACTTCACCAATCAACGTTGTTGCCCTGTTACGTAGTTTTGCAAATACCCCTCCAACCAGTTATTCACGCTCCCCATCTACCAATTTGTTTGGGGTTGGTAGCTAGTGCTAAGAGTGAGGTCAATGCCCACCAATCTAAACAACTCCTGCCAAAATGCCCCCATAAACCGGCTATCCCAATCATTGATGATGGTCATGGGAAGACCATGCAGCCTAAATACCTATCTGAAGAAAAGCTCAACTCCATGTGAAGCTAAGGACCTGGATGAGATAGCAAAGAAATGAGAAAACTTGGTCAACTTGTCCACCACCACGTAAATACAATCACCCCTGTTGAGCTTGCCACCTACACCTACCTACAGTTTGTGAGAAAAGCCTTTAACCCCACAAGGTATGGTTGGTGGCAAGGAACCTAGAGAAGGGGTTGCCACCAATTCCCAACTCTCTCACATTTAAGTTATCTCCTAGGTTAGTTATGGGGGGTTGTCCCTAAAGGAAAACTAAGTTAAAGATGTGAGTTTTCTTGGAGAGTTGTTAGAGTTAAATAGATTATTTCTTAAGATTTATAAGCAAAAGTGATATTAGTGATAACCATCAACAACCATCAATATAAAGCATATGAACAACTAGTGCCTTCAAGTGTTGATTTGGGGTAGCATCTGATGTGCTCTAGCCATGAAAATTGGTGGAGAGGCTAAAGCACATGAGATCTCCAAGACCCAAAAATGGTTTCGATAGATTGTACCTAGGTTGGGAGATATTAAAATAATTAATATTTTTATGGAGTTCCGAAGTCTAAACTTAGAAAAAATAAAATATTAATGGGTATTAATATAAAACTAGGTTAGAAGGGTCCAAAAGTCATGGATCAAGCCAAATCTAATCTTAGTCATTGATTAGAGATTTAATTTCGACTGTTGAAGGACCAACAAAAAAAGTATAAGAGGAGGCTTGAGGGTCAGTTGGAGAAGACACCAAAGTGATCAATCATTCATTTTGCTAGAGTGGGGTTGCTAAGCAAAAGTGAATCAGTGATCAACAGCGAGGGGCAGTGAGTACTGGACAAAAAGGCAAACATAGTACTGAGAGACCAGCGCAGAAGCAAGAAGAGCGAGAGCAACAGTTAGTTCAAGCCACGCAGAGCCCAGTAGAGAGCGCAGAGGCCAGAGGTATTGCGTCATCCATGTAGAGACTATTGGAGTGACGTAGAGGGTCCCAAAGACTGCGCAGTGCCTTTAAGGGCTGACGCAGAGGGTCTTGGGGTTGACCCAGGTTAGCAGGAGATTGACGCAAAGGCCAGAAGGGCCAACGCTGAGCTTCAGTGGTGCTAGAGAGGGTTTCGTGGGACAGGTTTTTTGAATACCTGTTTCCGAATATAGAGGTATTGTTGCTGTGTATTTTTCTCTGTCGAGTGAGCCAATTAGGCACCCAGTTGTACTCAAGGACATATTGCGTAATAATATACCCTCAGAATAGATGCACCGGTTTTCTCACATTGGGTTTTTTCGAGGACATTTGTCCAAAAATAACGGTGTCACTTGTGTGTTTGTTTTCTTTCAGTTGATGATCTGTAGATGTTGAGACTGTACTTGTGTTTATTTTCAATATTTATATGGTTAAATAGCTTGTTTAGTAATTAAACAAGTAGGTGAAATAAACCAGATAGTGCAGGAAGAATTTCTAACAGGTTAGAATTAGAAATCCCAACATGGTATCAGAGCGTGGTTGCAAATCACAGGAATCAACTGAGCAGAGCATTTACAGCAAAATCAGTTGTCCTGAGTGACAGTAGCTGATCCTTGCAGAAGCAAGAGAGGAAGGGTTGACATAGAGGGACTACGTCATCAGTCTGGGCCAGAGATAGGCCAACACAGAGGCTGAGGAGGGCAGCGAGAGGCTCACGCAAAGGCCGGAAGGGTTGACGCAGTTGGCTAAGGGATTTGTTTTCCTGGTGCAGGGATTGTGCAAAGCCAAGAGGCTCAATCCTTCAGTTGTTGGGGCAAAGGAAGCTATGGGCAGTTTGCGGGAGCGAAGTTGGTGAGGTACTGTGGTTAGAACAGTACCTAACAGGGCAAGACCAAGGTAGAAGGAGTTGTTGCCAAGGCAAATTTCTAGCCAAGGAATCCGGATCAGTGTTGCAATTGCATAGACGATCGAAGAGGAGCAACTTGACAATTGGCAGAAGGATTTCCAGGAGGGAAATCAGGACTCAGAGGGAGTCCAAAAGAGAACATCCAAACGGGCAGTAGAGAGACTCGGAGGAGTCGAACCGAGAACTTCCAGACGGGAAGTAAAGAGACTCAGCAGGAGTCGAACCGAGAACTTCCAGACAGGAAGTAGAGAGACTCAATAGGAGCCAAACCGAGAAATTCCAGACGAGAAGTAGAGAGACTCGGAGGAGTCGAACTAAAAACTTCGAGACAGGAAGTAGAGAGACTCAGCAGGAGTTGAATAGAGAACTTCCAAACGGGGAGTAGAGAGACTTAGCAGAAGTCGAACAGAGAACTTCCAAGTGGGAAGTAGAGAGACTTGGAGGAGTCTACAAAGAAGAGCAGAGAGATGGCCGAGAATGGGCTAAGGGATCTACGCAGGCTGGACAGAGCGTTTAACTTTGTGGCCTGGAAGGCCAGGATTCTGTCTGTTCTGTGTGACATCAGTGCTCATGTGCCACTTGAGAAGAAGTGGGGAGACATCAAGTTGTAGTCATGAGGACTACAGGCGATGAGGGGCAGGATCCTTGAGGTACCCAACCTCTTGGATTATACCTTGCTACGAGAGCCCCAAGAAGAGAGTAGCAGGACTTGCGGATGTGGGTAGAGATAGATGCGGATGCAACGGCAGAGAGTGCTACAGGGCAGGAGTCCCTAGACAGCGCGAGGCTAGCAAGCTGCAATAGTGTGAGAGGCACAGGAATGTTGCAACGGTCCAGGATGGCACAGAGAGGTGTACAACGGTGCAAGATGCAGGGAGTTGTTGCAGTAGTGCAGAGGTCAGTAGAGGGAGCACTTTTTAGAGGCAGAGAAAGCTTCAACATCAGGACTATTTCTAGCATGACAGGGATGTCAAAAGTTGGGTGGATCAATTACTTACTTCCCAATAACTGAGTTGCAGTGCAATAGCATGATGCAACATGATGAGAAGGGGATGCAGTGCAGATGCAGTGTTGGGAGTATGGACCAACAGCAGCACGGATGCAGAGGGAGCTGCTGTACGGATGCAATAGTGGCAGTGGCAGGGCCATGAGCAGCACTAAAGGATGCAGCAGTGCAGAGGATGTTGGGGGAGGCCTAGCATCAGCACAGGGACCGGTGCCAGATAGTGAGGGTAATGCTTAGTGTGGAGCATTACTAGAGCACAGTCCTCGCTAAGAGGGAGTGTTGATTTGGGGTAGCACCGGATGTGCTCTAGCCATGAAAATTGGTGGAGAGGCTAAAGCACATGAGATCTCCAAGACACAGAAATGGTTTGGACAGATTGTACCCAATTTGAGAGATATTAAAATAATTAATATTTTTAATGGAGTTCCTAAGTCTAAACTTAGGAAAAATAAAATATTAATGAGTATTAATATAAAACTAGGTTAGAAGAGTCCAAAAGTCATGGATCAAGCCAAATCTAATCTTAGCCGTTGATCGGAGATTTAATCTTGGTCGTTGAAGGACCAACAGGAAAAGTATAAGAGGAGGCTTGAGGGTCAGTTGGAGAAGACACCAGAGTGATCAGTCAGTCATTTTGCTAGAGCGGGGTTGCTAAGCAAAAGTAAATCAATGATCAGCAACGAGGGGCGGTGAGTACTAGACAAAGAGGCAAACATACTACTGAAAAACCAGCGCAGAAGTAGGAAGAGTGAGAGTAGCAGTTAGTTCAAGCCACGCAAAGCCCAGCAGAGACAACACATAGGCCAGAGGGACTGCGTCATCCATGTAGAGACTACTGGAGTGACGCAGAGGGTCCCAGAGACTGCGTAGTGCCTCAAAGGGATGGCACAGAGGGTCTTGGGGTTGAAGCAAGTCAGCAGGAGACTGACGCAAAGGACAGAAGTGTCAACGCTAAGCTTCAATGGTGCCGGAGAGGATTTCGTGGGACAGGTTTTCAGAATATCTGTTTCCGAATATAGAGGTATTGTTGTCGTGTATTTTTCTCTTTTGGGTGAGCCAGTTAGGCACCCAATTGTACTCAAGGAAATACTACATAATAATATACCCTCAAAATAACTACACCACTTTTCCCGCATTGGGCTTTTCCAGGGACATTTGTCCAAAAATAACGGTGTCACTTGTTTGTTTGTTTTCTTTCAACTGATGATCTATAGATGTTGAGACTGTACTTGTGTTTATTTTCAGTGTTTATATGGTTATATAACTTTAGTAATTAAACAAGTAGGTGAAATTAATCAAATAGTGCAAGAAGAATTTCTAACAGGTTAGAATTAGAAATTCCAACATGGTATCAGAGCGTTGTTGCAGATCACAGGAAAGTTGAAGGCATCAGCGAAGCAGAGCCTTTACAGCGGAATCAGCTGTCCCGAGTGAGAGTAGTTGATCCTTGCAAAAGTGAGAGAGGAAGGGTTGACACAGAGGGCCTGCATCATCAGTCTAGGCCAAAGAAAGGCCAGCGCAGAGGCTGAGGAGGGCAGAGAGAGGCTCACGCAGAGGCTAAGAGGGCTGACGCAGTTGACTGAGGGTGTTGTTTTGTCGGTACAGGGATTGCGCAGAGCCAAGAGGCTCAATCCTTCAGTTGTTGGGGCAAAGGAAGCTGTGGGCAGTTTGAGGAAGCAAAGTTGGTGGGGTATTGTGGTTAGAACAGTACCTAACAGGGCAAGACCAAGGTAGAGGGAGTTGCTGCCAAGGCGGATTTCTAGCCAAGGAATCCGGATCAGTGTTGCAGTTGCACAGACGATCGGAGAGGAGCAACTTGACAGTTGGCAGAAGGATTTCCAGGAGGGAAATCGGGACTCAGAGGGAGTCCAGAAGAGAACTTCCAGACGAGAAGTAGAGAGACTCGGAGGAGTCGAACCGAGAACTTCCAGATGGGAAGTAGAGAGACTCAGCAGGAGTCGAACCGAGAACTTCAAAAAGGGAAGTAGAGAGACTCAGCAAGAGTCGAACCGAGAACATCCAGACAAGAAGTAGAGGGACTCGGGGGGAGTCGAACTGAGAACTTCCAAACAGGAAGTAGAGAGACTCAGTAGGAGTCGAACAGAGAACTTCCAGACGGGAAGTAGAGAGACTCAGCAGGAGTCAAACAGAGAACTTCCAAGCGGGAAGTATTGATTTGTGGTAGCATCGGATGTGCTCTAACCACGAAATTTAGTGGAGAGGTTGGGGCACATGATATCTCCAATACTCAAGAAGGGTTTGGGCAGATTCTAAACAGTTTAAGAGATATTAAAATAATTAATACTTTTAATGGAGTCCCTAAGTCTAAACTTAGGGAAATTAAAATCTTAATGAGGATTAATATAAAACTGTGTTAGAATGGTCCAAAAGACATGGATCAAACCAAATCTAATCTTAGCCGTCAATTAGGGACTTAATCTTAGTCGTTGATATGTCAACGAGAAAAGTATAAGAGGAAGCTTGAGGGTCACTTGGCGAGCACACCAAAATTGATCAATCAGTTCGATTTTCTGGAGCGGGGTTTGCTGAGAGAATCAAACCAGTGGTTTGTTGCAGCAAGGGGAAATTCGGCAGAAGGCCGAGAATACATAGCAGAGAGGCAAAGATAGTGCCAAAGAGACAATGCAGAGCCTAGGAAGGCTGACGTAAAGGCAGTTGGGACTGATGTAGAGGTTGAGGAGGTCAGTGTGGGTGATGCAGAGGGCCAGAAGGTTGACGCAGAGAACCAAGTGGCTGACGCCTAGGCAACAGTAGTTGCACAAAGTCTAGCATAGCTAATGTAGGGCCAAGAGGCAGCGTTGGAGATTTTCACGGGGCAGACTGGAGCTGAAAGGGTGGCGCAGTCCCTAGTAGAGTGACACAGCACAATGGAGGAGCTTGGAGCAGCTTTCGCTATCTAGCTAAGGAGCTATCGTAGTTGTTGTGGGATCGATCATCCGATGGGTGATCAACCAGAATATCTTTCTCCGAGGAGAGGTACTTCTGTCAAGGAAATTCTCTGAAGGGTGAGCCATTTCTGGCACCCTAGTTGTATTCAGAAACTGTATAATAATAAAACCCTCATATCTACCGCGTCGGTTTTCCCTCATTTTGTTTTTCCGGGGACATTGGTCCAAAAATAACGTGTCATTTTGTATGATTGTTTTTGTTTCCTTCAATTGATGATCTGTAATATGTTGAGCATGCACTAGTGTTTATTTTTAGTATTTACATTGTAAATAACTTGTTAAGTAACGAAACAAGTAGGTAGGAATAAATTAGTAAAAGTGTATGGAGGGTTTCTAACAGGTAAACTTAGAAACTTCAACATGGTATCAGAGCGTGGTTGTAGATCACAGGAGAACTGAGGACATCAGCCGAGCGGAGCAATAGTAGCAGAAAACAGTTGTCCCGAGGGACAAAAGTTATTTCTAGCAGAGCAACAACAAGGGAAAGGTGACACAGTGCCTGCATAATCAAGGGTGAGCCAAGAAGAGGCAGTGCAGAGGCTAAGGGAGGCAAAGGGATACTTACGCAGAGCCATGCAGAAGCTAGGAAGGCTGACGTAGTTGGCTGAGGAGGCAGAGTTGCTGGTGTCGGGATTGCGCAGAGCCTAGGAGCTCTCAACTTCAGGTTGTTGGGGTTTAGGAGGCTGTGGGAAAGTTGCAAAGTGGAGCTGGTGGGGTACTGGAGTTAGAACAGTACTTAACAGGGAAAGGAGGAGGGAGTTGCTACCGAGGGTTTCTAGCCGAAAAATCCAGATCAGTGGTGCAGTTGCACAGAGGATCAGAGTAGGGGCATCTCGACATCAGCAGAAGGATTTCCAGGAGGGAAATCGAGACTCAGAGGGAATCACATCGAGAACTTCCAGGAGGGAAGTAGAAGAGCAGCATGGCACTACATGGGGCAAGAAACTAAGACAGACTAGATGGAGCTTCAAACTTCGTAGTGTGAAAGGCCAGAATCTTATCCGTCCTTGACAGAAGTCGTGTCAAGCACTTCGCCTTGAGGACAATAGCGATCCCAGTTGACCCAGCCGATAACGACAAGTACAGGAGGCAATGGCATGGGCCAAGAGCATCATCCTTGACGGGATCAAGGACCATGTAGTACCACACATTGCCGAGAAGGAAACAACAAATGAGATGTGGGAGGCCTTAAAGAAATTGCACCAACATACTTTTGTGCAGAGAAGAATGTTACTAGAAAATCAGACGAGGTCATACCAGATGAAGAAGGGAGAACTGATCGACACCTTCCTCGGTGGACTAAATGAGATCGGATATCACTTGACTTCCATAGGGGCCACGCCAGATCAGGAATTAATGGTGAGGACAACCCTGAATGCAGTCTCAGAAGATTAGGAGGTATTTGTCCAGAGTACACTGGGCAGAGGGGCCCTTCCACCTTGGGAGGAGATGTGGGTGGCTCTTCGCCAAGAAGAGATCAGACAGCAAACAAAAGGCAGGAAGCAACAGTAAGGGGATCAGAGTCAAAAAGGAGGAGGAAGATGTTTCCCTAGCATCTGAGCGAAAGCAAGAAAAACGGAAAAAGAAGGATCTCTCCAAGATCAAGTGCTTCCACTGTGGGGAGCTCAGTCATTATGCAACCCAGTGTCCAAGGAAGAAGAGTAAGGGAGAGTCTTTTGAGACTAAGGCAACACCAGCAAGGGCACAGAAGGAAGTGGAGACAGACGATGACTGTGCCATGAGTGCACACGAACCACTTGAAAGGAAGTGGGGAGACATCGAGCTGTAGTCAGGTGGACTACAGGCAATGAGGGGCAGGATCCTCGAGGTACCCAACCTCTTGGATTAGACCTTGCTACAGGAACCCCGAAGAGGATTAGCAAGACTAGATGATGTGGGTAGAGATGGATGCAGATGGAGCAGCAGAGAGAGCTACAATGCAGGAGAGGTACAAAGAGGTGTGCAACGGTGCGAGATGCAGGGAGTTGTTGCAGCGACGCAGAGGTTAGAGAGGAAGCACTTATCAGCGGCAGGGGGAGCTTTAGCATCAACGGGTTTCTCTAGCCCAACAAAGAGGTCAGAGTTGGGAGATCAGTTACTTCTCAGTAACTGAGTTGCAGTGCAACAATGGGTAGCACAATGCAACATGATGTGATCTGAATTGGATCCATGAAAAATTATTAGAGTTCTATGACTGTATCAAATCAGGACAGACTTTAAAACTTGTGGACAATGAGCTAGCAGGAAGACCTCTAGACAGTGGCAGTTTGTAGCTAGCAAGGAATGATGAGGACCTCAGTCAAAGCGCACTGACAGAGGCCCATGGAGACCGCGCAGGACGCAAACTAGCAGTTAGGAAGTCCGGATCAGAAAACGGAGGCCGTTTCTAATGCGCGATTAGTGCTAACGGAGGTCGTTTCTAATGCGTGATTAGTGCTAACGGAGGTCGTTTAATCGCTCATCAGAAAGGGCCTTCGTTAGCGCTAATCGCACATCAAAAACGGCCTTCGTTTTCTGGTCCGGACTTCCTCACTGCTAGTTTGCGCCCTGCGCGGTTTCCATGGGCGTCGGTCAGCGCGCTTTGACCGAGGTCTTCATCGTGCCTTGCTGGCTACAAACAGCCACTATCCAGAGGTCTTCCTGATAGCTCATTGTCCACAAGTTTTTGAAGTCTGTCCTGATTTGATATAGTCATAGAACTCTAATAATTTTTCATGGATCCAATTCGGATCACAGCCTTCCCACTGAAAAAGCTTTTGGACCACCAAAAGTTGGTTTTCAAGCATCGACTAAGTGAGGGTACAATTGTCTCACTTATCCAATCTCTATCCACTTTGCACTGCTCAGCTTTGAACCCTTGAGCCCAATTCTGAGGTACTCAACATCTCCCCTGCGCGTCGTCCTCACCTTCCTGTCTAGAATTGTGTCTTTCTACAATTCATTAAGATATTCAAGTAACAGGTCATCAATAGAAGGCAATTGACACTGCTCATCGGGATCCTCGATTAGTGAGGGTTCAAATAGTCTCAAGCAATCTGCATTTACGACTGTGTACATGTGCATGTAAGCTAGTAGGTCAAAGCGAAAAGCATTCTCACCAATTTTCTCAAGTATCTTGAAAGATCCATACCTGATAGGCTTTAGCTTTTTACCTTCACCTTGCATTTTGTCTTTGCTAATGTACAACTAGACTTGGTCTCCAACTTGGAAACTATGCTCCATCTGATGCTTGTCATGCCTTGCCTTGTATTTGTCTTGGCTCTTTTCTAGTTGTTCCTATACTGCTTGGTGGATTTCTTGGATTTGTTCAATGAACCTAGTTGCCCTGTACACATCACTATGTACCTCAACTGTGGTGTCTTTACCAAAGACAAAATCCAAAGGTGACCTTGGTGTGAAACCAAAACAGGTCTCAAAAGGAGATCTTTGTGTAGAAGAATGTTTGGCTCTGTTGTAAGCATGTTGCACATAACATAAATGTTCATCCCAAAGCTTAGGATGTTTGCTGCAATATCCTCTGAGTAACTAGATCACTGTCCTGTTAACTACTTCTGTCTGGCCATCAGTTTGTGAATGAAAAGTTGTGTTTTTCTTCAGTTTGGTGTCCATCAGTTTCCACAGGCTTGACCAAAAATTCCCCACAAATCGAGTGTCTCGATCAGATACAATGGAAGTGGGTAATCCAAAATGAACCCATACATGTTGAAAGAACAGTTTTGCAATTTGTTCAGCTGTAATCTGTTTATTACAAGGTATCAAAATACATATTTTGCTGAACCTATCCACAACAACATACAAATAACATGACCTTTCCTAGATTTAGGCAGTCCTCCCACAAAATCCATGGAAACACTTTCCCAAGGGTGAGAAGGAACTAGTAATGGAGTGTACAAGCCTAGTTTTCTATTGCTCGGCTTGCTTTTAGCACACATAGTACACCATCTTACATATCTAGAAACTGTCTCATTCATTTTTGGCCAATAACAAAACCTTTGCAGCTGTGCAACCGTTTTACTTACCCCAAAGTGACCTGATATTAGAGAAGTGTGTGCTTCTCGAATTATCTTTACTCTTTCAGTTTGTGGAATGCATAGCTTCCCACAATGATATAGGAGTCAGTGCTTTACATGATAATCCAGTTCTTCTACTCGTTTGCCTTGACTTAAAGTTGCATATACATCTTAGAAATCTATATCTTGAGCATATTGTTCAATGTAGCTCTCATGTAACACAGAATTATGCTTGAGTATAGTAGATGTATTTATAATGGGTCTGTTGTCACACAGATTGTCACGACAACGCTCAGACCGAGGGCTGTCACCCTGATCCCCGATCTCTCCGTTTAAGCCTGTCTCCTACGGCTAAGGGGGGTAGAACCTATGGGACAATGGATGACCAACTGTGGACCAGTTGGGTTGGGAGACACGAGGGGCAACAAAGACTTAATTGATTTTATTAAGTTAACAGACCAGTGCCTTATGAAATAAATGATTAAACGATTATTTATTGAATATTGCAGAAATATAAACCATGTAAAACAATCATTTATCATCAAATAACCCAAGCGATGTAAGATTTTCAACAAATGCACAACCCCTTTAAATGATCCAGCAATTAAACTTCAAGAAAAATTAAATGCTTTAAATGACCATAAAATTTAAATGCTGACCATCTACCACTTTCATATAGCCAACTTGTAAATAAACATTTTAAATGCGTTTAGCTATAGAAAAATGGACCATAAAAAATGAATTTTCAATTTTTTTTACTAAGCTTTTTCAAAATATTTTTTTATTTTTTTATTTTTTTATTTTTGTTTTGTTTGCAGGTGTTGGAGTAGCGTAGAAGGAATCTGCAGGAAGTAATGCTGGAGAGAAATGCGGAAATGGAGTTGTGAGGAGACAGGGATTTGATTTGCAGCAGAGCGAGAGGAGCTTTAAATATTTTCCCGAAATCTTGACAAAATTTTTAACTCGCTCTCCTTCAGATTTCTTGAAACCCTCATAAAAAAATTTAGATATGAAAATGAATGATTTTAAAACCCTTGGAATGCAAGATTGCTGGTTGATATTTTTGAAAAGCAATTTTAAATGAAACCCCAGCAAATAGATAGCTTGGAGAATCTCGAATTTCTTCAGCAAAAAACCTGCAAGAACTGATCCTGAGACTAGATCTTACCCTCCAGGGCCTAGATCTGGCTTCAAACAAAAATTTCTCCTCAGACCTGTAACTTGCAACCTGTAATGGCAAAACAGAACACCCAAAGATAATATGTGCAAGAATCGAAACTGAAAACCCTAACTAAATAATTACAATATTCACAAACTGCAGACTCTAGAGTCTAAAATAGCCATATTTCTCGTTATGCCACATAAATATTTTCAGAATTTAAATTTTAATGTGAGATACTTCAGAAAACCCTGCATGCATTCATTAAAAAAAAATTCAGATGATAAGCCCGGGATTAAAAACTAGCTGGGCTCCTTCAGAAAACACAATCCGGGAGTTGGCTGGTTCAGCCGAGAACTTCCCCTAACGCCCAGTAAACTCAAAACTTAAGATTTCCTGCACAGCTTAAAATCAACCATTAACATAAAGGGAGAAAACAATAATGAAATCCAGATCAAATGGAGATACCTGCCATTATATTTCAGAATCTAAACTATCGTTCAAACCCCAAAGATCAGATAAGATACAACATTTCCAGAAGAGTAACACCAGTAAGATTTTCAACCCCAAAGTCTTTCTTTATTGCACAAAAACTGACTACAAGAGAGCTTTCTTTAGCACTAGACTCTCAAATCTAAACTAATCTCAAATGACCCCTAGCATCCTATTTAAAGGAAAAATTCCCAACGACTAATTCGAGTGATCCATGTCAAAATGATCTCAACCGTCGATGAGGATCAAGATTTCTTTTAATCTCATCCGTCGAATTTTTAAATGCATTTTAATATATTAAAAAATTAAAATTCTGCATTTATTTACTCAAAAATTTGACTTATTATTATTTTATTATTTTTTTAAATTTATTGTATTTATTTATTATTATTATTTTTTTTTTTTTATTATTTATTGATTTTTTAATTTTCTAATTTTATTTATTTTATTCTTTTTAAATTTTTAATTTTTATATTTATTATTATTTTTTTACTTTTTTTATATTTTTTTAATTTTTTAATTTTTCAATTTTAAATGGATCCTCGAACTTAACCTTTGGAAAAATCACCTAGGACCTAGGACTTAGGACTTATGAGGAGATTAAAACATTTTCTAACCCTCAAGACACTTTACATCATGACTTTTACAATTTTACATTTCAAGGGGGAAAACCCATTTGACATAGACCCTCATAGACCACACAATTCTATTACCGAATATAATCTAGCACATCAACACACTAGGATTCCCCTAAGATTCTAATGACAAAATTCACTCCGGCTTTGGGGTTAGGCTGAAGGAAAACTCTGCCGATCATGGATCGGTGAGACCAAAAACCTTCCGGAACCTAGATTATCAGTGGAAAATTAGGTCCACCTAGACAATTTCAATACATGACTCAACTCTGCTAAGATTATTTACAATTTACACACGCAGACAGGGTTTACAATCATAATATGATCAAGTCGACGATGACTGTCGAATGGCACAGACACGTCAATCAAGCGCTATCCCTTTTGCGAAAAAATGGGGTGTACTGCCATGGGAAGTTGACACATAGTGGTCAACAGGGTCTAGATAACATATCTACAACTTTGTTGTGTATGCCCTTTTTATATCTAATGACTAAATGAAACTGTTGTAGAAAACCCATCCATCGATAGTGCCTTGATTGCTGCAACTTAGTTTGGAAGTGTAGGTATTGAAATGGTTGATGATTAGTATGTATCACTGTTTCTTTGCCCATTAAGTAATGTTTCCACTTTTCCACACTTTGTACTAATGCATACAATTCTTTATCATATGTAGGATAGTTAACTACTGCAGAATTAAATGTCTCAGAATGATAACATATGGGTTTACCGTGCTGTGTCAACACTGCTCCCATGGCATAGTCACTGGCATCCATTTGGATCTGAAATGGTCTTTGAAGATCAGGTAGTGCTAGTACAGGTGTTGTACTAATCTTTTCTTTCAAGGAGTCGAAGGCTTTCTACTGTTTGCCTCCCCACTGGAACACCTTGTTCAATCCGATTAAAGCATGTAAGGGAGTTGCAATTCAGGAAAAGTTAGAAATGAACTCTCTCCAATATTGTGCTGCTCCTAAAAAGCTTCTAACTTCTGTAGCAGATTTGGGTTTAGGCCAGTTCACAATGACTGCCACTTTAGAGGGATCTATCTTCAATTCACCACCCCCTACTATATGTCCCAAGTAATTCAGAGATGTTTTGCGAAATTCACATTTTGAGAATTTAACATAAGGTTTTTCTCTTATCAAAACATCTAGTGTCTGCTTAGCATGCTTTAAATGTTTTTCCCATGTTTTGCTAAATATCAGAATGTCATCCAGATACACTAACAAAATCATCAAGAAAAGTTCTGAGTACATCATTCATTAATCTCATGAAAGTAGCAGGAGCATTAGTTAAGCCAAAAGGCATAACCAGCCACTCATACAATCCCTGCTTTGTTTTGAAAGCAGTCTTCCATGCATCTTGTTCTGCCACTCTGACCTGATGATATCCACTATGCAAGTCTAGCTTGGAAAAATAAACAGCTTCTTTCAATTGATCTAATAGATCATCTATGCGAGGAAGAGGATCACGATTTTTTATTGTTATATTATTCAGTGCTTGGTAATCATTCCACATTCTCCATGAGCCATCTTTCTTTCTCACCAAAACAATTGGTGACCCACATGGTGATGTGCTAGGTCTGATGAACCCCTTCTCAAGCAACTCCTGCACCTGCTTCTTGATTTTTGGGTTCTCTAAAGCAGACAACCTATACATTCCAATGTTAGGCAATGAAGCATCTTGCTACAAAATAATATCATGCACTATTGCCTTTTTGGGTGGCAGACCTTTAGGTTCTTGAAACAAGATATCATACTCTGAAACAAAATTTTCTAAATCAGCTTGTTGTTTAGTATTACAGTCCTCAAATACATTGGTTTTATCAGGTTTCTTTTCCTTTACAACCATCAGTAAGAATTGTTTGCATGAATTTATCATTCGTTTCACCTGCCCTGAGTTTATGAGAGTATAATTATTCTTAAGCTTATGAGCTCTTACAAAGTATTCGACTCCATCTTTAACAAGTAGATACTCATTCTCAACTCTATAGAAAACAGCTTTTCTATCATACAAGGACTTCCTAAAACAATTCCACATATATCCAAAGGAATTATGTCTAACTCAACCTCATCTACAAATGCTGACCCAATCAGTCTCGCTCAAATCGCTCCATCAGTCTCCTGGTAAATTCGGTATATGTCGTTACTGTGGAGTGCCCTAGTGTAACCATCCCATGAAACCACCAATCCTGGGCCTCACCATCCAAATGCAATGTTGCCACCTTGATGGCCTTTGTCTCCGACATCTGGTTAAGCTAGAAATAAATGTACAGCTTCTCCACCCAAGACTTTGCTGAACTGTTTGATGAGCCATCAAACATAGGCAAGTGGAATCCACTCGCTGCACGGTGGGTGTCACCATCATGGTAATGTCGGTACCCTCTGTGATGGTCGCAGGGTCTGCTATCCCACTAGAGCTGAACAAAATCTCTGAATGAGAGGGCTTCCCTAAACTCCTACCCATAGGCTTGGTACTTTGCAAAATAATTGCCCATGTGTCCAGGCTCTGCCTCCTACTGGGCTACGGCCCCCGTGTCTGCTCCTAAGAAAGTGGGCATGGTAGAGCGTGTAGGGGCATGTGAGACCACCTGCTATGCAGTATCACGCTGCTCTGGCAAGTGATGGGATGCACCTGATCCCTCACCAATCTGAAAAACTCGTGGGCTCTCATGCTGTCTAGCCTCCACTGCCGTGAATCTCTGCCCCATCACCTCAATCTGCCTCGACAGATCCTGCACTGATTTGAGGAGCATATCCACAAATCTCTTCCCGTCCTCGTCGGCCATCTATTCTGCGTCCACTACTGGCTCCCTCTGTTCTGTGTCTACCACAGTCTCCCTCCCCTTCTGCTTCCACCACAGGAACACAGTCTCCGTCCCCATAGGTATTCTCCAACCTACGTCCAGTGTCTCTGTACCTCCTACCTCTGTAACAAATGTATGGTTTTTCCCCTGGTATCATAGATTGCTAGCTCCACAGGCTGAGCCAGATCTGTGCTCTGATACCACTGTAATATTCCTAACCCGGAATATTCCTCAGACCCCAGCAAAAACTCCAACCAAATATGTGCAAATGATATAATAACCCAGAAGTGATAAAATAACAATGGAACAGCATATAATAATGCAAACCGGAAATATAAGCAGATACACAAGAAATGCTAAGCCATTTTATCATACTGAGCAATAAAATGAGTACAAGAGGTGATTAGACAGATGGCACCTCAACTTGCACAAGGCAAGTGAAGAAATACTCTCAGAATGACAAGAATGGCCTCTCTGCGTGGACGCTGTTGTTGTGCTGCTGCTGCTGCTACAAAACAAGTGATGATTTGGGGCTACTCCCCTCCTTAGAGAAAGCTAAAACTCTGGATTCGGGCTCTACTCAAGAAACCTAGAAAAACCTAGAAAGCTTTCCTGGAATGGCCGACCCCCGAAAAACACCCTCTTGGGGTTCTGTTCAGTTCCTCAATGCCCTACGCTGCCACTGAGGAAAACCCCTCTAAACACTGCCTGAAACCCTACCAAAGTCCTCCAATGAGACAAGAGCTGGACTGCTGCTCAATCTCCTAGCATAAATCCACCTGCAAAACCCCAATCCAGCACTACAACCAAAAAGAACTACATCTCTCTCCAAGTGCTGTGTAGTCCTCCAAAACGCTGATGAAATTGCTACTGAAATGCTCATAAAACTACTACTGAAATACTGATCGAAATACCTTGCCCGAGCAGGAACTCGAAGTCCCCCAGGGCTAAGGGTGAGATCTCCGAACGGAGACACTCAATGCACTAAACAGTGCTAGAGACTAGCTAAACAGTTAGCGTGTTCAGAAGTCGAAACGACTAGCTCAAAATTCACATAACTACATGATTAAAATGAAGGGGCTCCTCTCTCTTTCATAGCCTTTGCCTCTCTCAATCCCAAGGTTCACCTCTTCTTGCGTGGTTCCCCTCTTGCCACGTGTTCCTTCCCTCCTGCGCAGTCTCTCCATGTGTCTGCATGGGCTCCATTTCTGCGTCCCCCTTTGGCCCCCTTGGATCCCCTTTAAGTCACAACATTGTGCTACTAGGAAGTGACTTTTTATTCTAAAAGTGAGTTATGTCCCCCTTCCTCACTTTTTATTTAAAAATAACTATAGAAGGCAAAAATTGAACAAAATCAAATATTCCAATTAGCCATAGCTAATTAGGAATATTACAAAAGAACACACGTCGGCTAAATACAAAGACAATTCTCTTCAAAGTCTCATGTCGGATCATTTATGATGGACGAACTACTATATATACAAGCTTAAGATCTTCGCATTACACTAACGCGGAAGCTTGGATTTCAGAGAGGAAGTTTTGATGTTATAACAAAGATAACAAGTTCGAATAAGCCAAATGTTTTAGTGTCTTTACAAGGAACTCGGACAGGGTATAAAGATGATCTCTCTACATCCACAGTTCGGAGTTATGCTCCCACAGTTTGGTATTATGCTCCCACAGTTCGGTGTTATGCTCCCACTTTCGGTGCTATGTTTCCACAGTTCGATGCTAATATGCTCCCATAGTTCGGTGCTACAACAGTGAAGGTCTCGGTGCTTAATGCAGTTTCAATGCAATCTTTGTCTCGGTATAACTACGGTGATAAGGGTTTAGTATCACAACAGTGATAAGGGTTCTGTATTCACTGCCACTCAGCTGCAAGTAGTGTTTTTAAAACTGGAACCGATGACTGGACCGGTCCACCAAATGAACCAGTTTACGACTGGAACCAGTCTAACTAGGTTAAATAATTAATTTTTAATGAAAAAAACTATTTTTAAGATTTAAAACCATGATTCCAAGCCAATAGAGACAAAATATGCAAATATTGCTCATTTATATACCATCTAAAGGTGAATATATCAAAATGGCACCGAGTGGAATACATATCATCGACAAAATACATAAGCAATGAGGCTCTAAATGGCCTCTAGAGTGCAAAAGAAAAACCTACAAACTATCGGGCCAGTGGCCTACTACAAGACTCAAGTCTACATATATGATAATAGGGATCAACATTATCACTTGAAACTTCTCATGAGTCATCATGATCAAACTCAGTTGGTTGAGTCTTAACTCCCAAACTTTGCAGTCACAAACTTCTCTATTGGTTCAGCGACTTGAGTCTCAAACTTCTGAAGGTATTCTGCGCTACTATGCCCTATTATTTCACTTGGTGCTCCACATGGCTTTACATGGACTCCTATCCCAGCCAAGTGTTGGTTGAACTTGTTAATAACCCCTCCTTCAATGGATTTTTGGCAATATTTGCAGATCATTTTGCCATCAGTCATATCACAATGAGCCCATGCAGTATATCTGGCTTTTGGAGGCATGATGACTACTACTTAGCTTAAACTATGTTGTTCCACTACAACAAAAACTCAACACTCTCCAAGCTCCCAAGCAAATTCAAAAACACTCCAAATGAGATGTGTGAGACAAATGAGAGGGAGAAGGGCCTCTTAAAGGCTTGGAGAGGGTGTTTTTGGAGGGAAAGGACCCTTACTTTGCCTCTGAAACCCCTAAAAGACATTGAAAAAAGCGTTGACTGGGCTCACGGTGGGCTTGACCGGTAATCGACCAGTTTAGGACGGAACTGGCCGGTTTGATACAAATTGGCCGGTTCCATCCTAAAACGGTCGGTTAGGACTGGTTAGGTCTCTTTTTGGCCACAGAGGGTGTCTAACCCGGTTTTTTGACCAGTTCCAACAGGTGGGCCTACTAACCTGCTGGTTAGACCGGTAACCGGTTAGCTAGGCCGGTTTTGAATACTAGGTCTGCAATTCTAATCACTCTTTCGACTTCCTCAACAAACCCTGCCCCAAAAAATCGAAATCTTGATCCACTCAGTGTGTTCTCCAAGTGACCCTCAAGCCTCCTCTGATACTTTTCTCGTTGACAATTCAACAGCCGAGATTAAGTCCTTAATCAACCACTAAGATTAACTCTAGCTTGATCCATGACTTTTGGACCCTTCTAACACAATTTTATATTAATTCACATTAATATTTTATTTTCCCTAAGTTTAGACTTAGGGACTCCATTAAAAATATTAATTATTTTAATATCTCCCAAATTCTTTAGAATCTGCCCAAACCATTTCTGGGTATTGCATATCTCATGTGCTTTAGCCTCTCCACCAATTGTCATGGCTAAAGCACATCTGATGATACCCCAAATCAGCACTCCCTCTTAGCGCGGACTATGCTCTAGTAATACTCCTCACTGAGCATCACCCTAATCATCCAGCATCGATCCCTATTATGATGCTAGGCCTGTTGCCCAACATCCTATGCACTTGTTGCATCATGTACTGCTACCCATGGCCCTGCCACTGCCATTGTTGCATCTACACAACAGCTCCCTCTGCATCAATGCTGCTTCCCATGGTCCTGCCACTGCCACTACTACATCTGCACTGCAACCCTTCTCATCATGCTACATCGTGTTGCCCATAGCACTGCCACTGCTAACTGCTGCACTGCAACTCAGTTACTGAGAAGTAAGTAACTGATCTCCCAACTCTAACATTTCCTTCAGGCTAGAAACACTCCCGATGTTGAAGCTCCCTCTGTCACTAACAAGTGCTCCTCTTTTTCAGAGGCAGATAATTTTCTCAGTTTTTTCAGTCACTTTTTACACCAAAGCCGGAGTGACGGTTTGAAGGTTGAGCCCCTAACACATATTAGTGCCTAGAGCCAATGTATATTACCATACTAAATCACACAAAAAAATTTGTGGAATTTGGTTAGGTTTAGGTAGTCATTTTTTAATTTTCTAGATTTTCCGCACTGCGGAAATTGCAATAAAAATTTATTTGTAATGTAATAAGTGATGTCAAGAGAAGTTCTATGGGGTATGAGTAATGAAATTTGCACCTATCACCCTCAACTTTCTACTATGGCACACTTTGAGGGGTTAAAAATGTATTTTGAACCCTCAAATCCCACTTTTCCTAAGATTAGTGGGAAATCTGGCAATTAAATGAGAATGTTGTTTATTTGGAAATTCGAATTTGTAAAGTTAATGCACATTTGAGAGGATTTGGGAGAATATTTGGTGGAGATTTTTGTGGGAAATTGTCTCCACATGGGTTACCACCCATATACACTTGTCATTCCATCATAAATTCAAATTTGGCACATAAGGCAAGACGAAAATGATGTCCACTTGCCAGAATTCGATTTTTACACTTGGCATTGGAACTCCATTCAACAAATTCAAATTTCTCTTTGGGATTGTCACCTCATGCCACTTGTTTAATCACTTCTACATTGGGATTGGCTCCCATAGTTCTATATAATAGAGCCTTGAGCTCTCATTTGTATCATGAAAACGAGATATTGTACTTGAGGAATCACTGCTTTTATGTACACTTATGTTCTATTGCAATAAAAGACTTCGGGGTTTCACATATGAGGTATTGTTCTTCTTGAGCAAGGTAATATCTTGATCATTGTGTTCCACTTTCTACTTATGCTATTGTGTTCATTAGTTTTCATTATGCTTTTAGAGATTTGTTAATGTGTAGCTATCTCACTTTGGCATTTGGTTTTGAGAGTTTGCTCTAGATAAAGTTTTAATTGATTTTCCAATAAATCTCTAAGATCTATTTATCATTGTATTTTTTTAGCCCATGTGGATTTAATGTTTATTTGAAGTTGTGTAGAGACATCTCTTGGATCAAGCCTCAAGTGTGAGGGGAAATTCTTGGAGGAATCATCTCACTCTTGAACAAGTTCATTAAAGAACCCGCATTTGTTATCTCCCAAGGTCTCATCTCATGATTTTGTGTTGCAGGGATCCTTGGTTTTTAGCTTATGTTTCAAAATCCAATTTTAATTAAAATCATTTGTCTCAATTTCTTGTGCTAATAAAGATTTTATTTTGCTACTGAAAAGCATGTTGAAAATTAGTCAAGAATTGGAGTTCCACTCCAATTCCTTAGTCTAAATTTTGTAGAAGATTTGTAGATTATATTTGCTAACTTTCCTCTTTGTTTTACACTAAATTTGAAAGTGGGTTTTGTAGCAAATTCAAATCTATTTAGGGACTATGCTCACCTTTTGTGTTGACAGGATTGAGGAAGCTAAAGTTTGAAACTCTAACTATTTATTGTAGGACTCCAAGAGCACTTGAGGATCAACTTTAGGGAGGCGTGGGCAATCTTGGATAGCAGCAAATTAGATTGGTCGTGGGCCTTTTTGCATTTGTAATTTTCAGATTTCAAGAGTTGTTTCTTGGCCATTGTGGTTGCCACTTGTTGGAAAGAGATCTTGGTTCCTATAGACTCCTATTTTGTAATTGTCTCTTCCATATTTTGGGCAGCCCATTAAGGGGTCTTATACTCATTGTAAAAAACTAATAAAATATATATTTTTCTTGTTGGAAGTTTGGTTTTTCCCATGGCATCCTTTCTCTCCATTTAGGGATAGAAACATGTGGGTGAATTAACTTTTGCATCTTCTCGTTTTCCATTTTAATTGCATGCTTAAAATTTACACAACCTCACTCGTCACATCTTTATTTTGTTCAAATAACTTTTCTACAATTCAACTTAAGGTTTTTCATTCTCCATTTTATATGTTGATTTGAGCTACAAGTACTTTACTTTGAACAATCTACTCTTCACATGTTCATTAACTTAATTTTTTATAAATAATTTTAATTTCATATTGCAAATTCAAATCCATTTCTTTTGCAAACTTAATCAATCGTGAGTTCACTTAATCACAAGCACTGTAACTCATTTACATGCAAGACATCTCTCAAGTTTTATTTGCTTTTGGGTAAATCACAAAACTATCATAAAGCAAAGCAAATATCTTTCACAAATCCTACATGTATGCAATCTTGTTTTTCAAGTAATTTCTATCATTTACTTAATTTTTGCAAATTTACTTGCATGACATAGTAGGCATATTAAATTAGTTGCATTTTGCAACCTTCCAAAGCCTCATTCAAAATTAACTTCCAACTTAAGTTGGTTGTATAAGCATTTCGGGACCCTCCACCTCTATTGACTCCTCACTGTGAGATCAAAATTTTTGGGCAAGGGTGAGGCCTGAGTATTGGAATTTAATTGAAATCTTGCTTTTAGAGTTTAACTAATAAAATCAACCAAGAGCACATTTACATCATCATTTTAATTTACTTGCAATTTCTCATTTTGCCATCATGATGTGTTTTCAGATTCATTTACAAATATCATTCTTTTCATTTCAAGAAGCATTTATGATGCAAGTACTATAAGTCCTTTACTTTTGCAACAATTTAATTTTCTTATACTTGAAATATTGATCATTGGTGTAGTTCTATTTCATGTTATTGCTTTGATGATCATTATGCTCATGAGTAATTGATGTATCTTGTTATTTGGGGCATTTTCTTCCAAAGAACTATTTCCTTTATAGTTGCAATTGGTGTTCACATGCTTATTCTAGGTCTAACATTTGAATTGTCTATCATTGTATCTTGATTTCATTTTTTGAGCAAACTATTGTTATTTAATTGAATGCACTGCTCTATACTTTGAATATATCATTGGAATTTACGCATTTATACGCTTGCTTAATTCTTGAAAACAAATTATTTTTGACACATAATCCAAATTAACTTTTCTCCTAGAACCTCATATCACTTTTAACTTAACTTTCCATTAGGGACCACCCCCCTTAGCTAACCTAGGAGATAGCTCAAACGGAGAGAGTCGGGATAGTGTGATAGCCCCTTCTCTGAGTTCCCTTCCACCAACCACACCTTGTGGGGTTGAAGGCTTTTCTCACTGACTTGTAGGCTAAGTCACCTGACACGGGGATTCGGGATTCGCAGGATTCGGGATTCGTAGTGTCGGATTCAGACACGTTGACCCCCCGGAACAGGACAAGTAGGATTCATTATATATTATTTTATTAAAAAAAATATATTTAAATATATATATAGATATTAAAATTAGATATTTCTTACACAAAATTTTAATTAATGATACAAATTTATTGATTTCAAACATAGATCTTCATCTATAGCATGCATAGTACATACAAAATTCAAATACATGTCAGTGGTCATATAAATCATGATTCATAATTCATAAATGAAAGACAACTTACAACTACAAGATAGTAAGATAAACACACTAACAACTGTAGTTTTCTCATTAAGTCATCAAATCAAAATGTGTTACATAGGTAGTGCTGGTTCAATGCCAATGGCAAATAGAAATAGAAAATATAAAACAACTACAAGTATACAAACCTCAAGGCATCAATCCTCATCATCAGCATCAAATCAGCATCAATGTCCTCATCATCATGGTCCCCACTGCTCTCCTCTACATCCTCCTCCTCCCCTGTATCCATAGTCGCCTTTGCATCTGCTGGTGTGGAGGATGACCCCTCTAAGTCATCAAATCTAATAGGCTCTAGCACTAGATCATTGAGATCCATGTTGGCCAATGCCAACTCAACACTGGTGTCCAGACGCATATTATCAGGAAAGACATCCCACATCTTTGTCTTTCCCCTCAACCACTCTTCCCTCTGCCTGTAAATAATACGAAGGTTGGTGTGCACATACACCATTGTCTCTGCCCTGGACTACTCAAGCCTGCTCTTCTTCACACTATACAAATTCCCATATGTGCTCCAATTCCTCTCGCAACAAGAGGATGAAGTCACCTGAGAGAGGAGCCTCATGGCTAACTGCTAAAGAGGAGGGCTTGTTGCCCCATGATTTGCCCACCAAGAATAGGGCTTCTTAGCCCCCCTGTCTCTAATACATCATAACCTCCAAATCGACCACTGCCAGTGGAAAACTCTGCAAAGGCATCCTCCACCTCAACAAGCAATGCACTATCCGGATAAATCCGCCTGAATGCCTCTTTCCTCCGCTGTGAGATTTCACCATCCATGTGAGGAGGGAATCTGCAGGAAGCTCCACCATTCAACCACTCATGGCTGTAGTATTTGGGGTTCAATGAGTGAGCCAAACAATGTGAAGGTGTACAATTCTTGTCCCATCTGCT
>APFE031064207.1:377049-428343 GCA_000404065.3 Pinus taeda
TGGTCTTAGCCTTAGTGGTTTCTTTTAATGGTGCTAATAAGGCTTCCAAGGAGTTCATTATTACAGTCAACTCTGGTGCTGGGGCGGTTGATGTTGATGAAGGTCTCGGTGGTGATGCTGGGGATGATGAGGACGACGGCGGCGGCCTTACGGGTGGTGATGCCGCCTGATCACGTCGTCGTCGCTCGTATGTTTTCACCATTTGCAATGGTTCCTGAACACAATAATATTTTATCAAGGTTATGAGGTAGACGATCGAATTTTAATATGTAACTTTCTTTTGCGATAAAACATTTAGAAACGGGTATAGTTTTGCTATTTTTACCCGCTAGGCGGATCTTACTGGTACCGAGGTCAAGGAGGGTGGTCGCGCGACCTCCTTGTCCTAATGCAGGGTATTCTATCGTAATATGAATAATGCAGAAGTGTATGGTCATTAGCTCCTAAGGTAAGACATCTAAAGTTGATTTACCTAATAATACTCATACAAATAAATGTTAAATACTTCGCCACAAAGTGCGTCGATAACATACCCACCATACCTCAACTAGTCATTACATTTGGGAGAGGTCATACATATATTTTGAATATAAATTACTTGGATATGGATTAAGTCCGTAAAAGAAGGGTTGTTTTGGTTCCCTATTAGTTTTGACTTTTAGCCTAAAATTTACCATAGACATGCAGTCTGTTTTACTAGGGTTTTGACATCAAACCTTAATAATTTAAAGTTTGCCTAGGTTTTACAAACCCTAGATTCAACCTTCAAACTTTTCCAACTTCATTATCTTCGATATCAATAGCCCAAAGGTTTTACAAACCCAAAAACATTCAAAACTTTAGACTTCCAAACCATTGTTGTTGTAAACTCAATAAGTCTCAACCTTTCAGTGTAGAAAAAGTATTTTGCTCCTGATATGACTTAACACCTTTATAAACATATATGATTGAGAGAATTCTTCTATTACTATAACAGCAATATCATGTAACAACCTTCCAGATTTTATTTAACACGTGCATCTTGATATTTATCACTGTGGTTGCTCCAACTGGTAGAATAAACCATAAAGAAAAATTAGACAGATGTCTAAGCCCTTAAACATTTTTAACATACCTTAGATTATAATCTCCTTATAAAGGAAATAAGTTATTCAGATCAGATAGGTTGGTTTCCTTGCAGAGGTTGGCCTATTTTCACAGGATTTCATCCTTCCTTTATATAAAAGAACATCAGATTGAGCAGTATTCTTCAGATTTGGTATATTTTATTAATTATTAGGTTAATGGGCTTAGATTAATATCCTTCCAGGGTCCTTGACTACTTTATGGAATTTCAAAGATAACACATGATTCTTCAAAACTTGAGAACCTCAAAGAGTTCGAATGTAGGACTAGAAGCTTCAACTAAAATTTTAACTTTGGTACTTGCCCATGAATGGTGAGTTAGATATGGAAAAACAGGTGGAATTTACTTCTTGGTAGTCTTATCGTGTTATTCTTGACAGTTATTGCATCCTTGGAAGATGCAGGGGTGTTAATCTAGTATCTCAAGTCTATGAGCTCTGATTACCAAGCAATAATAACGAAAGGTAGAGTTGGATTGTTTCCCTCATCCTCTGTAAAACGATGTTTACTTTTTAATGCCTTTTGGCTGCTACTTTGTCCATAGGACCTCTTCTTAGAATTAAAATGACAAAGCCTTTATTCAAAATTCCATGGAAAATTTGATGAAGGATGCTTTCCTTCTATTATCTCATCTCTTCAATTGAATGGCTTAAGCTCTAACTGATAATAGTTCTCCAATCATTTCTGATGGATTTCTAGATCGAGAAACCTTGAAGAGTGGGTTGAGCTATACAAATTTTTCAAGGAACAGTATCCGGTCTTAATAAATATAATTTAATCTTATATTCCATATTAATTGTTTCGTATTTAAAATAACTTTTTAAAAATCAAATTCAATATAGATTTAGACTGATATTAATCCTATACGCGAAAGATAGAGATTACGCATTTCTACAATTTCTGTGTGTGTGCAAAATATTTAATTGAAATACTATACTTTATATTTTTGAGGTCGCAAGTAATATTTTAACGTTTATAGCAGTAATCCGAAGTTATGTTTACAACGCGTAATCATGTGGGCTTTGCCCGCGTAGGTTCGAATCCTGCCCGATAACCACTCCAACACGTCCACCTTAATGTATCATATATTCCAAAATGAAGAGTCAATACCCTCAAGCGGTTCCGACGAAATCAGGATTGGGGCTCAATCCTTAAATCCCGTGATAAAACACTGGGGTTTCCAGCATTCACAGATGAGTGAGTTGTTAAGCATTCTAGACAATAGCAGTTTTAATCCTAAGTCGCTTGAACTACGACCTTGGTTTTTTAGACGGAGGAGCCAGTTTACTGTTAAACCGTTATTGGCCAAATCCTACCCGGACAGAAGACAGCATACTATTTTTATATATGACATACCAAATGATCATATTGGTGAGGATCTACGTCCATCCCAAACCCTAATTTGCCGGTCCAGTTAACCTCAATTATTCACTATAAGCCCAGAATTATTGCGGCATTAACGTACTACCAAATTGACCTTACTGCTCTGCATGACCGGTGTTGATAAGTTGGATCGATGAGTATAGGTGAGGAGGTAAGCGAGTCTCGGGATTCGACCTCTTCACCGCCTGTTATTTCTTCGTTAAAACCCGACTTTACTTTATCATCTTCACAGATCACATAAGTCGTATACATTTTTCTTTTACAAATTACTGGTTTTCATACTGTAACAATTTAAATCTAGTCATTGCAACAATATATATATATATATTTTAATTGCACGATGAGAAATTGCACGAAATGTGGGCGGCCGTGATGAGAAATTGCACGAACGAGAGGTTTCAAGTTCTCTCTGCAACTCGGTTCGATACGATCGCTGAGACTGTTGCATCTGAGTCTTCCAACATTAAACTATATAATTTTAATTAACACCGAGATTAGTAAAGGGCAATGAAACAAAGGCTTCAGCTCTATCATAATCATGATTTTACAATAAGTAAAAACGAGCGCAAACTTCGGAGGAAAAGCTCCAGTAAACCGGTTTGGGATCTGCGTGCAGTATCCGGAAATTTAGGGCTTCTACCAGATTGGGTTTAGCGTAAGATCGAGAATTGCCATGGTTTCGTAGTGTTGTATAATAAATTTAAATTTTTAACAGATTTAACAGGTCCGCGAGTTTGAACCTCGCTCTGATACCATATGTAAGAACCAGAAACCAAAATTTTGAAACTAAAAACTGAAATACAGACAGCGTAAAGATTTAAATTGTACTAACCTCAACTGCGGCTGAGGATTCGGCTGTTGAACTGGTACTTCTTCAATCAATTTTCGAGATGGCCAATACCACCCGACCTGACAGAGCAACCTGGTTGCTCGATCCAGAGACGCTCTCCACAGAGGCTCTCTGTCCCTCCGTGCCCAGAACTCAGATCACTAAAAGCTCTTCGGTAATTTCTCTGCTTCGGTTTTCTGCTCTTCAGGGTCCCCCCCCTCCTTCCTCTGCCTCTCTGCTATTTATTTCCCTTCCCTGGCGGTGGCCGCCCTCCCACTTGCAGCCACCGCCTCTCCGCATTCAATCCACTGCGATATTTTCTGCCATAAATTCCCAGTAGGTAGTCTTTAATAGTTTCAGTTTCAGATATTTAGGTATGATCGATTTAGGTATGGTTATCATAGTTTTACATGGTCACGCTTAAATATATGTTATGGTATTTTAATGTTCATAAAGAATATGTTATAAGGTTTAATATTTATATATATCTACTTTAATGTTTATATAAAATATGTTATTAAGGTTTAATGTTATATATGTGTACTTTAATGTTATATAAATTATGTTATAATATTTAAATGTTTATAGATATATATCTTTTAGTATTTCAAAACATGTTATAGTATTTAATGATATATATATCTTTTAATTTTTTTTTTTTTTAATTTGTAAAGTCTAACTATATAACATAAAGTTTTATGTATATATATATCATCTTCATATATCTAAAGTTTTAACATTTTTATTAAGGGTCTAATTAGATGGGTTTTACATTTAGGTAGTCATTTTTTAATTTTCTAGATTTTCCGCACTGCGGAAATTGCAATAAAAATTTATTTGTAATGTAATAAGTGATGTCAAGAGAAGTTCTATGGGGTATGAGTAATGAAATTTGCACCTATCACCCTCAACTTTCTACTATGGCACACTTTGAGGGGTTAAAAATGTATTTTGAACCCTCAAATCCCACTTTTCCTAAGATTAGTGGGAAATCTGGCAATTAAATGAGAATGTTGTTTATTTGGAAATTCGAATTTGTAAAGTTAATGCACATTTGAGAGGATTTGGGAGAATATTTGGTGGAGATTTTTGTGGGAAATTGTCTCCACATGGGTTACCACCCATATACACTTGTCATTCCATCATAAATTCAAATTTGGCACATAAGGCAAGACGAAAATGATGTCCACTTGCCAGAATTCGATTTTTACACTTGGCATTGGAACTCCATTCAACAAATTCAAATTTCTCTTTGGGATTGTCACCTCATGCCACTTGTTTAATCACTTCTACATTGGGATTGGCTCCCATAGTTCTATATAATAGAGCCTTGAGCTCTCATTTGTATCATGAAAACGAGATATTGTACTTGAGGAATCACTGCTTTTATGTACACTTATGTTCTATTGCAATAAAAGACTTCGGGGTTTCACATATGAGGTATTGTTCTTCTTGAGCAAGGTAATATCTTGATCATTGTGTTCCACTTTCTACTTATGCTATTGTGTTCATTAGTTTTCATTATGCTTTTAGAGATTTGTTAATGTGTAGCTATCTCACTTTGGCATTTGGTTTTGAGAGTTTGCTCTAGATAAAGTTTTAATTGATTTTCCAATAAATCTCTAAGATCTATTTATCATTGTATTTTTTTAGCCCATGTGGATTTAATGTTTATTTGAAGTTGTGTAGAGACATCTCTTGGATCAAGCCTCAAGTGTGAGGGGAAATTCTTGGAGGAATCATCTCACTCTTGAACAAGTTCATTAAAGAACCCGCATTTGTTATCTCCCAAGGTCTCATCTCATGATTTTGTGTTGCAGGGATCCTTGGTTTTTAGCTTATGTTTCAAAATCCAATTTTAATTAAAATCATTTGTCTCAATTTCTTGTGCTAATAAAGATTTTATTTTGCTACTGAAAAGCATGTTGAAAATTAGTCAAGAATTGGAGTTCCACTCCAATTCCTTAGTCTAAATTTTGTAGAAGATTTGTAGATTATATTTGCTAACTTTCCTCTTTGTTTTACACTAAATTTGAAAGTGGGTTTTGTAGCAAATTCAAATCTATTTAGGGACTATGCTCACCTTTTGTGTTGACAGGATTGAGGAAGCTAAAGTTTGAAACTCTAACTATTTATTGTAGGACTCCAAGAGCACTTGAGGATCAACTTTAGGGAGGCGTGGGCAATCTTGGATAGCAGCAAATTAGATTGGTCGTGGGCCTTTTTGCATTTGTAATTTTCAGATTTCAAGAGTTGTTTCTTGGCCATTGTGGTTGCCACTTGTTGGAAAGAGATCTTGGTTCCTATAGACTCCTATTTTGTAATTGTCTCTTCCATATTTTGGGCAGCCCATTAAGGGGTCTTATACTCATTGTAAAAAACTAATAAAATATATATTTTTCTTGTTGGAAGTTTGGTTTTTCCCATGGCATCCTTTCTCTCCATTTAGGGATAGAAACATGTGGGTGAATTAACTTTTGCATCTTCTCGTTTTCCATTTTAATTGCATGCTTAAAATTTACACAACCTCACTCGTCACATCTTTATTTTGTTCAAATAACTTTTCTACAATTCAACTTAAGGTTTTTCATTCTCCATTTTATATGTTGATTTGAGCTACAAGTACTTTACTTTGAACAATCTACTCTTCACATGTTCATTAACTTAATTTTTTATAAATAATTTTAATTTCATATTGCAAATTCAAATCCATTTCTTTTGCAAACTTAATCAATCGTGAGTTCACTTAATCACAAGCACTGTAACTCATTTACATGCAAGACATCTCTCAAGTTTTATTTGCTTTTGGGTAAATCACAAAACTATCATAAAGCAAAGCAAATATCTTTCACAAATCCTACATGTATGCAATCTTGTTTTTCAAGTAATTTCTATCATTTACTTAATTTTTGCAAATTTACTTGCATGACATAGTAGGCATATTAAATTAGTTGCATTTTGCAACCTTCCAAAGCCTCATTCAAAATTAACTTCCAACTTAAGTTGGTTGTATAAGCATTTCGGGACCCTCCACCTCTATTGACTCCTCACTGTGAGATCAAAATTTTTGGGCAAGGGTGAGGCCTGAGTATTGGAATTTAATTGAAATCTTGCTTTTAGAGTTTAACTAATAAAATCAACCAAGAGCACATTTACATCATCATTTTAATTTACTTGCAATTTCTCATTTTGCCATCATGATGTGTTTTCAGATTCATTTACAAATATCATTCTTTTCATTTCAAGAAGCATTTATGATGCAAGTACTATAAGTCCTTTACTTTTGCAACAATTTAATTTTCTTATACTTGAAATATTGATCATTGGTGTAGTTCTATTTCATGTTATTGCTTTGATGATCATTATGCTCATGAGTAATTGATGTATCTTGTTATTTGGGGCATTTTCTTCCAAAGAACTATTTCCTTTATAGTTGCAATTGGTGTTCACATGCTTATTCTAGGTCTAACATTTGAATTGTCTATCATTGTATCTTGATTTCATTTTTTGAGCAAACTATTGTTATTTAATTGAATGCACTGCTCTATACTTTGAATATATCATTGGAATTTACGCATTTATACGCTTGCTTAATTCTTGAAAACAAATTATTTTTGACACATAATCCAAATTAACTTTTCTCCTAGAACCTCATATCACTTTTAACTTAACTTTCCATTAGGGACCACCCCCCTTAGCTAACCTAGGAGATAGCTCAAACGGAGAGAGTCGGGATAGTGTGATAGCCCCTTCTCTGAGTTCCCTTCCACCAACCACACCTTGTGGGGTTGAAGGCTTTTCTCACTGACTTGTAGGCTAAGTCACCTGACACGGGGATTCGGGATTCGCAGGATTCGGGATTCGTAGTGTCGGATTCAGACACGTTGACCCCCCGGAACAGGACAAGTAGGATTCATTATATATTATTTTATTAAAAAAAATATATTTAAATATATATATAAGATATTAAAATTAGATATCTTACACAAATTTTAATTAAATGATACAAATTTATTGATTTCAAACATAGATCTTCATCTATAGCATGCATAGTACATACAAAATTCAAATACATGTCAGTGGTCATATAAATCATGATTCATAATTCATAAATGAAAGACAACTTACAACTACAAGATAGTAAGATAAACACACTAACAACTGTAGTTTTCTCATTAAGTCATCAAATCAAAATGTGTTACATAGGTAGTGCTGGTTCAATGCCAATGGCAAATAGAAATAGAAAATATAAAACAACTACAAGTATACAAACCTCAAGGCATCAATCCTCATCATCAGCATCAAATCAGCATCAATGTCCTCATCATCATGGTCCCCACTGCTCTCCTCTACATCCTCCTCCTCCCCTGTATCCATAGTCGCCTTTGCATCTGCTGGTGTGGAGGATGACCCCTCTAAGTCATCAAATCTAATAGGCTCTAGCACTAGATCATTGAGATCCATGTTGGCCAATGCCAACTCAACACTGGTGTCCAGACGCATATTATCAGGAAAGACATCCCACATCTTTGTCTTTCCCCTCAACCACTCTTCCCTCTGCCTGTAAATAATACGAAGGTTGGTGTGCACATACACCATTGTCTCTGCCCTGGACTACTCAAGCCTGCTCTTCTTCACACTATACAAATTCCCATATGTGCTCCAATTCCTCTCGCAACAAGAGGATGAAGTCACCTGAGAGAGGAGCCTCATGGCTAACTGCTAAAGAGGAGGGCTTGTTGCCCCATGATTTGCCCACCAAGAATAGGGCTTCTTAGCCCCCCTGTCTCTAATCACATCATAACCTCCAAATCGACCATTGCCAGTGGAAAACTCTGCGAAGGCATCCTCCACCTCATCAAGCAGCACCATCCTGAAAAATCTAACCTGAATGCCCTTTCCTCCCCAGTAGATTTCACCATCCATGTAGAGGATCTGCGGGAAGGTCCCATCAGCCACTCATGTGTGTATTTGGGTTCAATGAGTGAGCCAAACAATGTGAAGTGTACATTCTTGTCCCATCTGCTTACAAGTAACATATAGTATCACAGAAGGCTCTGGTAAAGTCCATACTCGGCACTCACTCTGTAGAAAATGCTCCTACAACTGAATCATGAATCCCATCCCTCAATCTCTCCTAGGATGGTTTGTTTGACTGCATCGAAGCAAGAAATGATATGTCCAGATCTGAATAATTAATCTACCTCTCCGGCCAAGCATCACTAGCACTGTGTCCTGTAACGACCTATCTATAAATATAGAGAACGCAAGAATAATAGCAAGCATACGATGCATGCATATGATAGCTACATATGCATGTGTTGCATACACCGCACTAGTATTTATATACTAAATTAACTATAAGTACTAAATACCATGACACTTCTTCAAATAGAGGTTCTACTCATCCATCAACACCCATATTGCTTAATGTATGGGTAAATACTAAAAGATGGCTATATAAATTATATATTTCAGATTATTAATAAAAATTATATTAAAAAATTAATAAAATAATTAAAGATATATATAAGAAATTAATTAAAAAGGGGTACTAAGTAAAAAGTTATAATGTTTATATTAAAAGGAGTATTTTAATAAAACATAATGTGATTTATTAAAACATAAACATATACATACATGACCTTTAAAAGATATAAGGGAGATGATACGTGACATGAGAGCGCGTCACAGTAAACTAAGTGGTGGGCTGCTGATGGAAGAGTGGCCACCGCCAAGAAACCAGATAAAAACCACAGAACAGAGATTTAAAAGGGGGGATGGAGGAAAGAAAATCTAAAGGAGGAGGAACATCATCTACTGAAATCATCCACAGGAAGAGCTTGAGTTGTTCCGAGGTTCTGGGCACGGGGGAACAATCAGCTTCTACTAAGAAGCTTACTGGATTGAGCAGCCAGGTTCTGCTCAGTTTGGCCGGGTGGATTCGGTCTTTTGGTAACCGAAGCAGGGAGTTGGAGTCATCATCAACCGCAAGGGCACAGGTAGGTTCCCTCAACAGTTCTGTTAGATAATCTGTTAAATAAATTTTGTAAAAGTTCAGGAACATAATTACAGGTTTAGTATAAAATTTCCTTTACTGTTTTTACACCTGTTTTCAAGGTCTTGACAGTCCTTAACTCTTTTAGAGGCTACCTGATTTGTCTTTCTCCAAAAAGACCAAAACTTAGAAATAACCATTGACCCAAGAGCGGTCTTGACCTCCCTCAACCTCTTCAACATCATGAATGAAGAGGCAAACCGTGTATCAACAATATTCAACAATGATAGATTGTTGTACTCCTTGTAGATAGTGAGGGCATTTGTATGATTTTACATTACGGATATGTCGTACATTCTCAATAATGTTACCAATCCAAAGCACATCAGAAGCAATGGATTTCAGTGCTAAGTTCAATGAATGGACAATGCAAGGTGTCCAAAACACTTGTGGATATTTAGCTTTTGCAATCATGCCAGCAGCCTTGCAAATAGGTGCATTATTTGTAATGATTTGCACACAAGAATCAACACCTACATCTTCAATAACTTTAATAAATAACTCACCAATAAATTGTGCATCCTTGTATTCTCCAAGTGTATCCACTGCTTTCATGAAAACTGGACCATTCAAGGAAGACACCATGAAGTTGATGATTGGGTGTCGTGCTGGATCTGTCCATCCATAAAAAACAATGCTAACCCCAGATGTTGGCCATGATGCTACAATAGGCTCAAGCATTTTTTGCACCTCTTCTTTTGCCTTCGTCAACAATGTGGTTCTCAGCTTCTCTGACCCATAAGGCACATACCCTAATGGATCCCCTTGAGTTAGAGCTCGGCACATCTCAATAAATAGAGGTGAGCGTGCAACATTAAATGATATGAAGTTTTGATAGAAGAAGAAGGCAATGGTGAGATCAAGCTCTTCCCGTCTCTCTTTTTGGAAAATCTTGTTCATTGGACCAAGTGCAATTGCTCTTCTTTTTGTTGCTTGTCCCCCAATAAAACTCTCAAATGGAAATTTGGCGGTGGCTTTCCTCAAAAATGGAAGGGGGTCTTCATTCTTGGGTTTTCTTGATTTTGAAGCCACATTTTCCATACCAACAGTGGACTCCTTTTCCAATTCTTTTCTCTTTTGTAAAACAGCAACTTTACAAATTCGAATCCCACAATCCGGTAAAGACAACAAATGGGCTTTCACATGGAAATATGTACTTTTGAAAGCAATATGACAAAAGTTGCATCTCCATTACACATTGCCTCCTCCCTTCCCCTTGGTGCTTGTCCCATCCTCTCTTGTGACATATTTCCACAATGGATATTTATCAATGTTGTCTCTAGGTCCTCCTTTTCCCTCAACATTACTTGCAGCAGACTCTAATGATAGTAGGGGAGGAGGGGCATCTCCAATGAAGACATTCTTTCCCTTCCTTTGCCCCCTAACTGTTGCCTTTGATTGAGCCATGAATACTATAAAAAAAATGAACAAAACATGCACAAATTTGTAAACAAAAAATCATATATAAACTGGATTTAAGACCTCTGTGGTTTATATCTTTTGACTTAGTTTCCGGAGAATTCACAGTAAGAACCATTTTTTGCCAATGTTTCAAATCCCTACGGGATCCATCATCAGGACATCTTTGAATGCTTGATAGAAGAAGAGCTAAATTGAGAGATTAAATAGTGACGAGGAGAGTAAATTGAGATGAATGTCGGCTCTTTCTTTTTTTTTTCTTTTTTTTAATAATGATGAGAGTAAATTGAGATGAAAGTCGGCTTTCTTTTTGAATAATAATTGATTTTAAGTTAATATAACTTATTATTCTGTTGATCATTATCATATTTAAAAATTGTTATTAATTATAGTATTATTAATAATTAGTTACTTTTTAATTAATTTAATAATTATTATTAATATTAATTGTTAATATTCTTATTAATAATAATAATAATAATTAATAATACTAATCAATATTAATAATTATTAATATTGATAATATTAATATTGATCATAATTAAATTAATAATATTAATTATCACTATTAATATTGATAATATTAATATTGATCATATACAAACTGTTGTAATAGAATAAGAATTGCAAGGAAATGGAGCTGAAATGCACTTACCTGGTGCTTGAATCTCCTTGCCGAATGCTCTACTCCCTTAGCTCCTTGCTCCAAACCCTTATCTCCTTGCAAACAACTCAAACAATGCAAATACAAATGACAAACAACGTGAAAAAATAGAAGAAATGCGTGCTTTTTAACTCGTGGCAGGCACTTTTCTGGGATACGAATCCTCAAAACGGGATTCGCTGGTCATGTACAGGATTCGTACGAATCCTAGTCGGACTCGTCGAATCCGATTTTGGGATACGATTTTCTAGCGAATCATATCGGACACGCGGGATTTGGGTTCGTCGGGGTATATCAACGAATCTAGTTACTTAGCTTGTAGGTAGGTGTAGGCGGTAGGTGACAACAGGCTGCTTTTCTGTTGCAGTAGCAGCAGCAGTTGTAGAAGGTTGCAGTGCAAATGCAACATTGGCAGTGGTAGGGCCAATAGCAACACAAATGCAGCATTTACGAGGGTTGCAGTACAGATGCAGTGCTGGCAGTGGCAGTGTCAGTAGCAGTACAGATACAACATTTACGTAGTAGTTGGTGGGCAACGATGTCAGACATCAGCAGCGCAGAGGGAGATGTTTCAAAGTCAGAGTGATGCTTCAGCAGGTTGCATGACTAGAGCACATTCCTCACTAAGAGGGAGTGATGATTTCTGGTAGCATCAAATGTGATCTAAGCCTCAAAATTTGTAGGGGGGCTTGGAGTAGCCTTGGACACATGTATTCCACAATACCTAGAAACAGTTTTGGGAAATTCCAACCTGAATCAGTTTTATTAAAAAAAAAAAATATTTTTAATGGGTGCCTAAGTCTAAACTTAGGAAATTAAAATAATTAAAGGGTATTGATCTAACTATGGGTGAAACTTCTAGAAGAAGATGAGGATCAAGCCAAAATGATCTAATCCATTGATTAGAATCTAATCTAGGCCGTTGGTTCTCAACTGGAGGATTATAAGAAGAGGCTTGATGGGCATTTAGAAAATGGATCAAGTGGGAGATCTGAGATCGAATTTCTCGAGAGAGCAGCGTAGCAATTTCCGGAGAGGTCATCAAGGAGAGTTCTTGCAATGAGGGGCAGGGATAGTTCAAGTTGGAGATTTCTCCTAATCCAGGAATACTCAGCGAAGGAGGCAGAGAGAGAGAATCCAGGAGAGGCAGCACAGAGCCTTGAGGAGATCCGTATTTTTGCTGAAGAGGTCAATTTCTTAAGTCGGAAGCCAGGGTGTGAGACCAGGAGAACAAAATCGAAGTCTCAGAGGCAAATCGATTAGCAGAAGGGATGACACTGTTCCTAGAAACTGTGACGTTGGGCCTACGTAGAGCAGCAAGGGACAAGCCATTCTGTGGTTGGACCAGTCGGGATCGCCAGTGATAGTGTGAGGTATTTTTGACTAATCTTCTGTCAGTCATATTCTCTGTACTGGATAGCCAACAAGGCATCTAGAGATTGTATTCAGAAAACTACTGCTTAATAATACAAACCCGCGGCTACTGCACCGGTTTTCCCACATTGGGTTTTTCCGGGGACGTTTTTCAAAAAATAATTGTGTAATGTGTTGTATATTTCTTTCTTGCTCAGTTACTTGTTTCCGCATATAATTTTAATTGGTGAAGGCTGCAGTGTATTAGTTTCAATATTTGTTGTAGGAAGCAGTAATAATTTGTTTAGTAATTAACAAATGGAAGGAACTTAATCAGTTGCTGCAATAGAAATTTGGGTCTCCAAATTTTCACAGCGAGTTTGCAGATGCAGGCTTGGGGGTAGTCTGATCTTTTGCAGAGCTAGCACTTGCACTATCCTTGACCTCACACCTAGGGAGCTGCAAGACACATTTTGGGCGAGGCACTCCAATGTATCAATGTATCATGGGAGGATATGTGGTGGATGGATGACCTCTCTTACAGGCAGAGGTTTAGGCTCCAGGCAGTATCGAGTGTGAAAATTTCACTCCTAAAATCCTATTGCAGCAACTGGAATGATTTCTTCTAACTATAAATTAATTTAACAATTTATTGCTACGGTAACAACGAAATAATGACACTGCAATCTTCACAAAAATACAACAGAAAATAAAAGCGTTGGAAACTAAGAAAATACTAGCACACACAAAATTATGACATTGTTATTTTTGGACAAAAGCCCCAGAAAAACCCAACTTGGGAAAACCGATGCAACAACTGACGGTTTTTATTATTAAGCAGCGATGAGAAAATTATGAGTACACCTAGATGTCAAAATTTGCAATCCTATAGAGAAAATACTGCCAAAAAATCTAGTGAGGAATTTTCCTCACCCTACAAGCAATCTAGCACTAAAGACTAGCCTCTGAAACACCTCCATGCCCTGCATCACCTTCTTACAAGCACAAATGGATCTCACACTAAGCTGCCTCTTTAGCCTGCCGCTAACTCTAGAAACATTTCTCCTGCCCTCTGTGAAATTTTTCTGCCTCCGGAACTCTAAAACAACTTCCCAAATATGCAAAATAAACTACCTCGTAGAGGCTTCTATGTAGCCCTTGAGCAGCCTCTATGTGGCTATCTCTGCCTCTCTACAATGTACTCTCTGGCAATGTTTTAAAAGTCCGACTCGGCCGAGGGTCGACTCCGACTCCAACTTCGACTCGGTATCGACTCGGCCGGCTTGATTTCAATGACTCGTTCGTTGTAAAAAATACATTAAATATTTATTTTTTATAAAAACACATAATTTTGAAGATTTTCATTCATGTTTCCAAACACACAGCATTAGAATATAGATAGAAGACAACATATGATTAAAGTAGGCTCATGAATATATCCATTCTATTAAAATGGCACCCAGTGCACTGTCCAATACATACACAATGATGATATAGAGATCAAAACAAAAACACATAACCAAGGAGGCTAGAAATGGCCTCTACAACAAAAGTCTGTGACCAGTACTACTGGCTACTGCTAGAGTTGCCAACATCATCTGGCTCAGTGTTACTTGGGAGCGGGAGTGACATTTTCGAAAGCTCCCAACATTAAGGTACATAGAGGGATTAGTGATCTTGATTAAATACGAGTTCCATACCCCAATACATGACAAACTTCAATGGAAACATTGCAATCCCCCAATCCTGAAATCCTGAAAAACCGATAAGTCTACTGGATTTTGAATGAAATCTAAAATTCTACTTTCTCCATATGAAATCCAATGAGGCTGGAACCACTCTTAAACATCCTGAGTCATTTCATGGTAATGTTAAAAATTTAAGTAAAAGGATGAAAATAAAGATTAAGGAGAACGTCACTCTTACTTTAAGAATTTAACATTACCATGAATAGCATAGCCTTAGTAGGGCAATATGATCAAATACTAGGGTTTGGGAGAGGGTAATAGACCCCAAATAGCATTTAACTAATTTATAAAACACTTTGGAGTCCCAAACACTCAGCTAACAGTTAAAATTTTTTAAAAATATATGAAAAATCACATTTTTTTAGGGTTACAGGCCGCATTCATTGACTTGCCGAGTTATTGCAGAACCGGCCGAGTTGACTGAGTCATCACTGACTCGGCCGAGTCATGCAATAACTTGGCCGAGTCAGTCATGACTCGGCCTCCCGAACTGGTATTTCTGTTGGGTCATAAATCTTTTTAATGACTCGGATCAACTCGGCCAAGTCACTAATGACTCGGCCGAATTTTAAAACAATGCTCTCTGGAACTAGAATCTCTTCCTCCGGACTCACTGTCCCTACCCCTCTCTAACTCTGCTTCCCTTCGTTGGCTCGAACTCTTCCGGCAACTGCTACTACTCTCTGGAGAATCAAACTGCCTAAGAAAATCGATCTCTTGTGCCTCAAGTGTGTGTTCTCCATCTACCCATCGACCTCCTCTTATAATCTCCAGTTGGGACTCCAACGGCCACAATTAAAACTTAATCGATGGTTGAGATCATTTTTGGATCGATCTGTGTGATTTTCTAGATGATTCACATATTTTGCAATTAATATTGATTAATTAACCATTTTTCCTAAGTTTAGACTTGGGAAATATTTAAAAATACGTTAATAATCTAATTGAGATGTTTCTGTGTGGAATTTCCAAAAATGATTCCTGGGTTATGGAGAAATCCTATGTGTTAGCCTCTCCACAAAGTTTTGAGACTAGAACACCTCTTATGCTACAAAAACTAACATTAGGGTGTTCTTTCAGGAGGTAGGATTGCAGATTTCACAATGTGGTATGGTAGGCGCAAGGTAGTTTTGAGTACACTTGGTTGATTCATGATATACGGAGTTTATATATTGATTACATGCAAGGAGCATAGATGCGGAACAAGAGGGTTCCAACAGTCATCAAGACCATGTCACAGTGAACCTGGTTATGGGATCAGGGGATTCAGTTGGCTGGCAAGTCACTCCATTTTGTGATGAGCAGGGTCATGGCAGAGAGTGATCTACATCATTTTGGGGTTGACACATGGGGGATCGCTGAAGCCTCCATTGTATGGCGAGGCAGGTTTTTCCAGTTGCTTCTCAGGATCGAGATTAGCGATGGATGGGTAGATATTGACATCATAGAGATACCTGGACATGAAGAGCTTGATCTTCACCAATATTTCACCACCAAATTTCAGGGGAGGAGGATATAATGTGCCCATGATGGGCAGCCCATCAGAGCCAAAGTGGCGCAGCAATAGCATGGTGGCACCCTTCTAAGACTAACGTGGGACCCAGGCATTGTAGTACTGGATAGCATAGTGACCTTTAGGGATGAGTTGGCTGACACAGGGGGAGATCATTCAGATCTTCCATTGGGCTTTTGTGACTCACTGATGGCATGACAGATTTGATCAATATCACAAGTTGGTCAGCAGGAGGATATCAGGGGAAGCCCATGCAGGAGAGACTTCATCCCCACGGGGATTGGGTTGTATCTTTAAGAGTTTACCCTTGGAGTGTAGGAGATGGACTACACAGTAGGGCAGCTTCAATTGGAGTTGGAAAGAGTCCTACTTTATCATGATGCTCTAGTTATTGATAGTATGCAAAGGGATTCTGGCACCTATACTTGGTTGGACAGTGAGCGGAGCAAGGGGTGTTTCATAGTGATCAGGAAGGCTTGGGATCTGGGTATCGAAGAATTCCTTCATGACCAGACAGTGCAGAGATCGAGGATGACTCAATGGCACATTTGGGACCCTGGTATTATCGGTGGTGATAATGGTGATTAGCAGTCAGAGAGGGCACTTGTTTAGGCATTGCTAGAGGACAAGAAATTTTTGGTGGGGAGGACTATAATATCCCCAATTTTTTTTTTTGCATTAGAGGCGATTTTTGGAAGAGGAGGCAATTCTGACATTGGGACTTAGGAAGGAAAAGGAAAATTGTAGGTCTAACGGAACCTAGGGCCCACAAGAGAGATAAATTTGGCCCAATAAGGGAACTTGCACTCTTGGAGGAGAGAGAGTAGGGGGTCCGAATTAGGAGAGAGAAAGAGTGGGGGCCACCAAGGGAGAAAAGGAGACGAACACTTATAAATAAGGAGAAGAGGCCTTCATTTGTATCTTTTGTCAACTTTACTTTTGAAGACAAGTTTTCTTGAGTTGTTTGGCACAAGGGATTCCTAAGCAAGAAATCCACCTCTACCTTCAGTGAACTTCGAGTGTCACCCTAGGAGAGTAAAAGGGAGTTTGTTCCAGGTATTTGAGGAGCTAATATGCAAATCATTGATTGGCTTGGGCGTGTTTTTCCTAGGGCGCAAAAGGGGAATTCGTGGGTTGAGAGGAGCTAGCAGGAAGTGGAGATTAGGCCGAAGATTTTGCAGGAATTTATCCATTGGAAGCGCAAGTTTCCTCTTGGCATTTTGTGTTGATTTTTTGTAGCATTGGATGTGCTCTAGCCATGATAATAGGTGGAGAGGCTAAGGCACATGAGATCTCCAAGACCCAAAAATCGTTTGGGGAAATTCCACCTGGATGGAGAGATATTAAAATAATAAATATTTTTAATGAGGTTTCTAAGTATAAACTTAGGAAAATTAAAATATTAATGTGTATTAATATAATATGGGTGAGAAAGTTCTAAATAATGAGGATCAAGCCAAATCTAATCTTATATGTTGATTAGGGACTTAATCCCGATCGTTGAATCGTCAACAGGAAAATGTATAAGAGGAGGCTTGAGGGTCAATTGAAGATACACCAAGTTGATCAAGAATTCGATTTTTTGGGGCAAGGTTTGCTGAGAAATCGAGTTAGTGATCTGTTGCAGCGAGGGGAAGTTCGACAGAAGGCCAAAATACATAGTAGAGAGGCAAAGATAGTGCCGGAGAAACAACGCAGAGGCAGCCTCGACTGATGCAAAGACAGCCAGAGCTGATGCAGAGGCTTGGAGGGCCAACGTTGAGGATAAAGAGGCCGAGAAGCTGACGCAGGCAGACGCAAAGACTAGCAAAGCTAACGCTGGGCAAAAAGAGCTACACTGGGGTGTTTTCGTGGGGCATACTGAGAGCTGAGATGCAGACGCAAAGCCGTAGAGGGTGACGTAGTTCCAAAGAGAAGCTTGTACCAGCTTTTGCTGTCCAGCTGAGGAACAGTCGAAGGTGCTGTGGGAATCATTATAGGGTTGCCGATCAGCCGAAATACTTGTCTTCGAAGCAAGGTACTTCTGCCGAGAAAAATCTCTGAAGGGTGAGCCATTTCTAGCACCCTGGTTGTATTCAAAAAACTGCATAATAATAAAACCCTCATATCTGCTGCACAGGTTTTCTCGCATAGGGTTTTTCCGAGGACGATTGTCCAAAAATAACGGTGTCTCTTGTGTCGTCTCAGTTATTTCAGCTGACAATTTGTATATGTGTGAAGGCTGCATTTGTGTTTATTTCAGTATTTATATTTATAAATGACTTGTTAATGGAAAGAACAAGTAGGAGATAATAAACCAGATAATGTAGTAGGGATTTCTAATGTGTCAGACTTAGAAATTTCCACATTTTGTAGGGCTGAGAGTGTTGTATTTTGGCGGGCCGAATTGTCTAAAATCTGGGCCTGCGTAGAGATCACTGGACATATACTATGTAGCCATAGAGAGCAAGGAAATTTCATGGAAGTTGTGCAAGGAGAGATAAAGAGGTTTGGAGGAGTGATTGCAGAGGTTGGAGGAGATTTTCCAAGAATTGATTTTGCTTCCTACAACAAAATTCCTTCTAAAGAGCATTTTTCTAGCCGGTTGGAGCCACATGCACTTCTTGGGAGTCATCAGAGCATGTTGGATTCAACCCAAACCCTTTCTGGGTTTATGTGGGTTTGAAGAGAGGACTCCAGGGTTAATTTTGCAGAATTTTCTGGGTAGTATTTATAGCTGAAATCAATGTTCTAGTCAGTAGCCAGTAGCAGAAATCAATGTTCTAGTCAGTAGCCAGTAGCACTTCACCTTAGGACCATTTCCACCACTTGTGTTCGTGAGGTATTTCTAGGTTTTGTTGGAGCTGGTGTGGAGAGCCTACATTTAATTTGCAAAATTTTGGAGTAGATCTGAGAGTCAAAAACTCAGTGCACCTACAATCATGGGTTCCAAAATGATGCAATGGGGGCACTCATAGGGACCCTAGGAACCAGGGTGATGGCCATAATGATAAGGGCTAGGGCTCATGTTTGACTTTTTCCTACACACTAAATTCTTATGTCCTGGCCATCTTTTGCATTTTGTGGTACATTTCCTATTACAAGTGGCCAAATTATGCTTTTAACTTTCTTTTTAGTTGCATCAACCTTCGGGGCATTGTTTCAGGCCTGACCCAAAGTGTGGACAAAGTGAAGGGGCGCTAACTCCTTGTGGACCCAATGAACAAATGTGAACCCAGATGGGAAGTGTCAAAAGGGGTTATAATGAGCGGAGGGGAGTGAGATATATGGTGTCATTAAGCAGGAACATGCAACCAAAATCTGGGTTTCCCATGTAGTGTCACTCCTAAAGTTGATAGCCAATAAAGGAGATCCCACAGGACTAGGATACAAGATTAACCACCAAGTTGCGACAAGGGAACAAGAGTACAATCCAAGCCCATTGTTTCCACTGAATCCCCCCACTTATCCATGTCCAAATGTGTCCAAAAAAAGAGAGCATAAACACTCAATTACATAATGAAAAGCCATCCCTTTGGGATTGGACACCTTCAAACGTACGATCATAACAGATGATGAGGGCACACAATGGCTGATTCAGGTGGCGGAGAATGGTGGTACATCGAGCTATCTGGTGGTTTCCAGCTGAAGACAAATCCAGGAGAAAAATTCTCATATAGGGGTCACCCACTAGTGGTAGGTAACAGGTTGCCTGTTGCCTCCTTGATTGGCCCAAAAATCTTGTGTACTGTTTTTGATCTCATTGCTGTTATATTCTGTTGTGCAAAATTGTTTTTGGTTGAGCATTGCTAGTGTATTTATGTGCTAGTCTAGTCATAGACCAAAGCTACAGTGCAAGGAAATTTCAACAAATAGGCAGATCTAGTAACATAGGAATAAACATCTAAAAATAATAAAGTACATAAAGAATATTATACATTTAAAAATTCAAGCATTAAATGTGCACTTAACACTATAGTGCCTCATAGTTGGCTGCATGCTAATGAACTTCAATAGCAGTACATCCACAGTTTATGCTTGCTAAATCTGCTCTGATAGAGTTCTAAAAATTCAACTAATACTAATGAACACAAGATGGCAGAATTCAATCCTGCATATATATCGTATGGTATAGATAATTCATGGCTACACAAATGGGGAATCGATATAAATATTGAACACCAAAAACATGCTTCAATTTATGAGTAAGATATCTGACCCTATGGAGACAGCTTATGCTAGATAACTACTGACAATAAAGTATGAACTTTGAAGGTTACTGATAGGCAAGAAGTAAATTAGTGACATAGTACACAGAGTAGCTCTTGATCTATAAGCTATAGTTTGAAAATATTGACTCACCTAGTAATATCCTGATATTGAAAAAGCTAAGCACACTGATTGCAGCTGAACATAATGAAGCAGTCCATCCCAGTTGCCAAGAGGTTCCTAAATTGACTTGGACTACCCTAGAATCATATGGGTATCTTGTTCCAGTTTGGAAATCTACTAGAACAATATTTAAAAACAAACTTGGATAATAACTTATGTCAATTTACAAGAGCAATGCCTCTTGCATATCTTATTTGAAAGTTAAGATTTACAATGTCCCCAGAAGTCTCGCAAGTTCTCAGGGGTATTAACTTTCAGACTGTCAACAACTTTCTTAAGGATATCTACATATTATAAATATCCTTTTATCAAGAGAAAATAGAAATCAGCCTCTTCTGATATCCAAGCATATACCAAAAAAGAAATAATGTAAATTATTGAATTCCATAACTACTCTTTTCACAGAACATATATACAAGCCTTATTTTGGTTCTCATTGGATGAACCACACTTCACATTTATTCACATTATTTACAATCTCATTAAACCAATTTGTTTTATTTCAAATAAAAACTCACCAGATATGCTACATAAGCCCATCCCAGGGGAATGATGACAAACAACATCTGCCATGTTATTTTGCATGTAACAAAAAGTACTCCAATAAGCTGGAAACCAACTGCCAAGCTTGAGCCATAAATAAATGGAATATCAAAGTCCAACTTCTGCTGATCTGTAGACGACTGGAAACAATAATAAAATTAATTTGCACTTGATCTAAAGCCTTATTGAACTCTGAAACATCATAAAATCATCCCATTGGAACCTCATGATGCCCTGGAATTTTTTAGTATAAAGACATTGTCTTGTTACATTTGTGAGTGCTATGCAATCTCTGAATTCATCTCCATATTCTTGAATTACTAAATAAGAAGAAATAATAACTTAAAAATCTTAAACAGAAAAACAAACCAACCAATAAATGTCATACTGAAATTCGATCAAACAACTAAAACTACAAACCCGACTTTGACAAATAAAGATGCCCATGGTTAAATGCCATCTAGAATGTTAGGCATTCTAATTTTTCCAAACTGTAAATACAAGAATAAATTTTCATAAAGATTAGTCAGGACATGGCCAGATCAAGAGCCACATGTAATCAAGCTACCGTAGAAGAAGATGGTATATTTGCTTCAATAAAAGAATATTCAATAGCTATTAAACGGTCTTTACTGCAAATATCTTTGTATATCACCTGATAATCTCACAGGTTAATACCAATCAACATTATCTCACATCAAGTTCAAAGTATTCAAGAACATAACCAGCATTGTTCATGTTTTGCCAAAGAGTCAACCCAAGAATTTAGATTTTGTGAGGCTAATGCACAACAATTGGATAGATCTAAGTACTAAAGTTTGTCAATGTCTGTAAATGGCACGAACCTATATGAATTTGCTCAAAGCAGAGCTCTATTCCAATGTATACATAAACAGTGTACAGATGGAAAAGATTTTAACATTTGTAATCAATCCAGTGTTATGCTTTGCATACAAATGAGAGATATTTTAACGTGTAAAACAATCCAATCTTATGCTTTACATACACTACCGTTCAATATGTGAAAACCAAAAAAAAATATATCGCAACAGGTAAGGTTAAGAGATCATCTGTCACTTACCCTTGTAAGAATCCTTCCAGTGGGTGTAGTGTCAAAGAAAGACATGGGAGCCCGAAAGATACTGTCGATCATTTTTTGATAAAATTCTTGCGCTGTCCTCAGTCCAGAAATAGAAATCAATAGAGACCGCATCAAAACAAAAAAGCCACTTCCAATTGCTAAATATGAATACACACTAATAAATTTTCTTGGATTTATACTTGATCCTTCTGAGGTGAAGTCTGCCAACCAAAAGTCACTCGATATTTGCAATGCTTGCCAGCATGTTTGAATGAATAATAAAACAATTATATGCAGCCCCCAGAAGGACTTTGTCCAATATGCCCAGTAAACAGACATATTTACACGACCAATGGCTCTCTCCTCTTCATCTATTAGGCTAGAAGAAAAATTATCATCATCAAATTTATTCTCCACCCTATTCTGCTCATGTGTATCTTCGTTAAACATTTGGGATCCTTGATCATCCAAAGCATTCCCTCTCACATGCTTCTTCGAGCAAGGACTAGAAGGACTAGATGGCAACTGGGTTGGATCAGTAGGAATTGAGCATGATGATTGACTTATCGAATCATCTCTGGTTGTGTCATAGTCCATATCATATTGTACTGTTACATCATCTAATGCCTTATTGTGTGCATCAACAAGTTCTCCAAAGACAGTGCCTTGTTGGGAAAGTTCATCATATGTACCAGAACTCATAATATGTCCTCCTTTCATAACCTGAAACAATTCCCCACATCTAGTCTTGTTATCCCAGACATAAAACAGAAAAGGAAAAAATCTGAATAACCTTATCAACCTTTTGAAAAATTCAAAGCATGTCATAGTCTAAGGTAGATTTTTTTGTTAAAAAGGGGATAGGTATTCTTACAATTATTGTATCTGCTTCACGCAAGAATTCCACTTGATGTGTCACTAGAATAACAGTTTTGTTCTTTAAAGCACTTCTAATGCATTCCTGTAATAAAAAATTACAAATTTTCAGCCAAGGCAAATAAGGGCAACCAAAAATGAAATATATTAGAAAATATAACGATAACATTGGCTTGGACCAACTGGTTAACAAAAAAATGTTATGTATAATAGCAATCACATGACAACACATGGAAATGGAATCATATTGAGGGTCCACAATTAGCATTGTAGTCAAAAGGATTTAGTTATGACTCAAGAAACAGGATTTTTAACTAGGGTTGAATAAACAATTAGTTGAATTACCACGTAGTCCCTTTGTAATATTTGCAAATGTGTACATATATGTCTGGGGACTATTTGACATATAGAAAAAATACTGGAAACTTTTATGATTGATTGTGATCTGATACACCTGATGTTTAGTTACCTATATATTCATCATTCAACATCTGAAAATCCACAATTTCCAACATGAATTCTGCACAACACAATATTCAAAAAGCTCTACTCATTACCAGAATGAATAGAAAAACAGATTTAATCGCTCAGGGCTCCGACATAGCCTTAGATCTAATATAATTAATCTAGTAAATATTGAGAAGCTTTCATTAGGCCTGACACTTTTCAATTTTGTCCAATTCAAAAGTTCTGATCAAGTTAAAAAAAAACTTCAAACATCAAAACTATGACAGATAAAGTGATTCGTTGATGCATTAACAGTGTATGACTCTAACACAAACACTGATCAAAATATGAATCAAGGCTGTTACCTCCTATTACCCCTCTGTCAGTGGAGGTACATAGAATTTTTCAGTGGATCATTCACCACCATTGTAAGCCCAAGGTCGCAAATCAAAGCCATGTAAAAACCATGTGAGGCTCTGTATTAGGTATCCTAGAATTGTGTCTTGTCAATTTGAGTCTATCTATTTCTTTGGGTTGGACCATGCCCTTTCCTTTGAAAGCTTCATCTGGGCAATCTCATCCCTGATTGAATTGGAGGACCTTGCTAGCCTTCTCATAAGGACTCATAGTTTTATGGGAGCCTCTGCATTTTGTAGGGGTGATGTATGGGCCAGTCCAACCCACGTCAAGGTGCACCTATGTCATTCCACACGGTTAGTGTCTATAGAGTTTATGTTGATTTGGGGTAGCACCGAATGTGCTCTGGCCACGAAATTTGGTGGAGAGGTTGGGGCATATGAGATCTCCAATACCCAGAAAGGGTTTTGGCAGATTCCAAACAGATCAAGAGATATTAAAATAATTAATATTTTTAATGGAGTACCTAAGTTTAAACTTAGGGAAAATAAAATATTAATGTGTATTAATATGAATCTGTGTTAGAAAGGTCCAAAAGACATGGATCAAGACAGATCTAATCTTAGCCGTTGATTAGGGACTTAATCTCGGCCGTTGAGATGTCAATAGGAAAAGTATAAGAGGAGGCTTGAGGGTCACTTGGAGAATAACACCAGAGTGATCAGTCATTCTATTCTCTAGAGCGGGGTTTGCTAAGAGAGATAGAATCAGTGATCGGGAGAGCAGCTGAGGGGCATTGAGTACAGAGAAACAGAGAAGGCAAAGATTGTGTCAGGAGCGCAGTGCAGCGGCCAAGGAAGGTGACGCCGAGCCAGCAAGGGCTCACGCAGGGCCACGCAGAGGCAACCAAATGTTGCGCAAAGCACCAGAGGGGCCAACGTAGGTGACACAGAGGCTCCCAGAACTGACACAGAGCCTCCTGGGGCTGACACGGGCCTAGAAACACTGACGCGGGGCTAGCGTGAGACAGAGAAGTGCTACAACAGTCCAGTTTGGGCAGACGCTGGGGTTGCAGAGCAATTTTGTGCTAAGGAGCTGCCAAAAGGAATTTCCGGGGTTTCAGCCAGGAGATTTCTCTCAAACCGTGAGTATCGCTAGTAAGGAAATTCTCTATTGGGTAGGCTAGTTTCGGCACCTAGATTGTACTTTGATATTGCTTAATAAGAAAACCTTCAAATAGCTGCACCGGTTTTCCCGCATTGGGTTTTTCCGGGGACATTGTTAATTTGGGGTGGCATCGGATGTGCTCTAGCCACGAAATGTGGTGGAGAGTTTGGGGCACATAAGATCTCCAATACCCAGAAAGGGTTTGGGCAGATTCTAAACAAATCAGGAGATATTAAAATAATTAATATTTTTAATGGAGTCCTAAGTCTAAACATAGAGAAAATAAAATGTTAATGTGTATTAATATGAATTTATGTTAGAATGGTCCAAAGACATGGATCAAGCTAGATCTAATCTTCGCTGTTGATTAGGGACTTAATCTCGGTCGTTGAGATGTCAATAGGAAAAGTATAAGAGGAGGCTTGAGGGTCACTTGGAGAGGACACCAGATGATCAGTCATTCTATTTTCTAGAGCGGGGTTTGCTAAGAGAGATAGAATTAGTGATCGAGAGAGCAGTTGAGGGGCATTGAATACATAGGAACAGAGAAGGCAGAGATTGTGTTGAGAGAGCAGCGCAGCAGCCAAGCAGGGTGACGCCACGCAGAGGCAGCCAAGCACTACACAGAGCACCAGAGGGGGCAGCGTAGTTGATGCAGAGGCTCCTAAAGTTGATGTAGGGCCTCTTGGGGCTGATGCAAACCAAGAAAGGTTGGGGCAGGGCCAGCGTGAGATAGAGAGCGGTTGACGCAGTCCAGATTGGGCAGACGTTGGGGTTGTAGGAGCAGTTTTATGCTGAGGAGTTGCTGGAAGGGTTTTCTAGGGTTTCAGCTAGAAGATTTCTCTCAAACTGTGAGATATCGATGTGTTGTCGCACAAATTGTCACGACAACACTCAAACTGGGGGTTGTCACCCTGATCCCCGATCTCTCCGTTTAAGCTATCTCTCGCGGCTAAGGGTGGTAGACCCTATGGGACAATGGATAGCCAACTGTGGACCAGTTGGGTTGGGAGACACAACAAGGGGAAACAAGCACTTGATTGATTTTATAAGTTAATGTGCCAGTGCCTTATGGAGTCAATGATTAGATGATTATTTATTGAATCTTGCAGAAATACGAACCTTGTAAAACAATCATCTATCATCAGATAATCCAAGAAATGAAAAATATTCAATAAATTCACAATGCTTTAACGATGATCCAACAATTAAATTTCTAAAGATTAAATGCTTTAAGGTTTAAACCACCATAAGATTTAAATGCTGACCAGTGACCATTTTCACATAGCTAACTCCAAATAAACATTAAGCACATTTAACTATAGAGAAATGGAACATAGAGACACCAAAAATGAATTTTTCAATTTTTTGTTAAGCCTTTTCAAAATATTTTAATTTTAAAATATTTTTTATGATTCTAAGCTAAAAAATCAAAATAAAACAAAATTAAAATCTAATCTAAACTAAAATCTAATAAAAATAAAAAGGAGCTTTTTAAGCTTTTATGAATTTTTTATTTATTTTTTGATTTATTCTAAAATAAAATAAAACTAAACTAAACTATAACAAAAATGAAAATTAAATCTAAATTCTAAAAATAAAGCTCAGACCTAAATATAAATCAAATAAAAATCTAAACTAGATCTAAAATTTAATCCTAAAAGGAAGCTAAAAAAAACCCTTTTATGCCCTTTTTTAATTTTTAAAATTTTTTATGAGATTTTTGATATTTTTAAAATCAAAATTAAAGAAAAAAAAAAAAAAACTAACATCTAACCAAATTAAAAACAAAAAAAGAACTAACATCTAATATATACAACAAAATGAAAATTTATAATAAAAATCCAAATCCTAACTATACAAGATGTAAATAAAATCTAAGCCATATCTTATCTAAAAAAAAAAAAAAACACTAAAATTAACCTTTTTTATGATTTTTTTTTATTAATTAATTAATTAATTTTTTATTTATTATTTTTTTATCTTTTTATGACCTTTTTTTATTTTTTTATTTTTATATTTTTATTATTTTCTAAATAAAGCAATAATCAAGATCTAAACAAAAAAGAAAAAGTCAAAAATTTTAATATTCAAAAATAAATAAACTAAATATCTCAACTAAAAATTTATTAAAGTGAAACTTAAAGTGAATAGGTAAATAACACACCCTAGCCTAAAACTAAAACTAAAACAAACACATAAAAAATAGAAATAAACGACATACCTATGCTAACTTACCCATACGCATACAGAAAATCGAATTTTCTGCTGTTGTGTTTTGCAAGTCTGCGGATGGAGAATGACCAGACAGAATGGAAAGGATAGCGGCAGCGGAAGTCGACGTTGAAGAGCTCGACGGAGGAGAGCAGTGTGAAGGCGTTGGTATTCACTGGTAAACGCGACAGAGAGGAAGCAACTCTGTGAGAAAAGGAAACGCGTGTGGGCAAGGAATATGACTGCAGGCTGAACATGGAAGAGGCAGCGTGGAGCTGCGGTGAAGGGAAGGGAGCCGCGGATTGGAGGACGCTGGCAACGTTAGAGAGCATCGATGAATAGAGCAGAGAATGAGGAGAGCGATGGGCAGCTGTGCGATGAGGGCTTCAGCATTTTTTTATTTTATTTTTGTTTTATATTTTATGCAGGTTTTGGCAGCGTTTGATGGCAGCGAAGGGAGAGATCCACAGTGAAGGAGAACGGATTGCAAGCAGGGTGGCAGCGTGTTGGTGGAGTGTACTACATGAGGTTTGGAGGAGTATGACGCAACAAAGAGAGAGAGCAATATGCAGATGAGCAATGGAGCAGCATTGGAGTTGTATGAGCAAAGGGCAATGTGGAGAGGCAAGGAAGAGCCACATTTAAAAAAAACTGACTACGTGAGGAAGCTGAGGAGAGCTTGCTACGTAGAGGGACTGGCAGCAACGCAAAGAATGGCTAGCGGGTGGTTTTGCTTGCAGGTGATGGCTGACTGCGCATGAATGGGCAGCGTTGAATGGTGCGTTAAGGAGGAGCTGAGCAAAAATAGCAATGCTGAAACTTGGCACAATCCAAGAGCCTCCCAAAAAAAAAATTCAAAAATTTTCCTGCAAAAATGAAACCCTAGCAAGCAGATAGCTGACCCTCTTCAGAAAACCTGTACCTGCAACCTACAATGGCAAAAATAGAAAACCCAGAAGTAAAATGTGCCAAAAACAAAACTGAAAGCCCTAAAACCAGCTAAAAATTTACAATATTTACAGATTTTCGACTCTTAAACAGCTAGATTTGTCAATAATCCATAGTAATATTTTCAGAATTTAATTTTAATGTGAGATACTTGAGAAAACCCTTCATGCATTCATAAAAAATTTCAAATGATAAGCCCGGGATCAAGAATTGGCTGGGCTCTTTCAGAAAACACAATCCGGGAGTTCACTGGTTCAGCCAAGAACTTCCCCTAACGCTTAGTAAACTCAAAACTAAGATTTCCTACACAGCTTAAAATCAACCATTAACATAGAGGGAAAAAATGATAGAGAAATCCAAATCAAATGGAGATACCTGCCATTATATTTCAGAATCTAAACTATCATTCAAACCCTAGAGATTAGACAAGATACCTATGCCTGAATCAATCTTTATCAAGCTATTATCGATGACTGAAAATAAAATTATGCAGAAAAATAAAAGATCTTACAGCATTTCCACAAGAGTAACACCAGCAAGATTTTCAACCCCAAAGTCTTTCTTTATTGCACAAGAAAAAGTTCACAAGAGAGCTTTCTTCAGCACAAGACTCACAGATCGAAATCTGATCTCAAATGACCCCTAGCACCCTATTTAAAGGAAAAATTCCCAACGGCTAGTTTGAGTGATCCATGTCAAAATGATCTTGACCGTCGATGAGAATCAAAATCCCTTTTAATCTCATCCGTCGAATTTTTAAATGCATTTTAATATATTAAAATATTGAAATTCTACATTTATTTACTCAAAACTTTGATTTATTTTTATTTTATTTTTTTAAATTTTATTTTACTTTTTATTTTTTATTTTTTAAATTTTTTAAATTTTATTTTTTTTTATTTTTATTTTTTGGATCCTTGAACTTAGCCTTTGGAAAAATTACCTAGGACCTAGGACTTAGGACTTATGAGGGGATTAAAACATTTTCTAACCCTCGAGACACTTTACATCATGACTTTTACAATTTTACATCTCAAGGGGGAAAACCCATTTGACATAGACCCTCATAGACCACCCAGTTCTGCGACACAAATATAATCTAGCAGATGAACGCACTAGGATTGCCCTAAGTTTCTAATGACAAGATTCATTCCGGCTTTGGGGTTAGGTTGAAGAAAAACTCTGCCGATCATGGATCGGTAAGACAAAAAACCTTCTGGAACATAGATTATCACTAGAAAATTAGGTCCACCTAGGCAATTTACATACATGACTCAGATCTGCTAAGATTATTTACAATTTACACATGCAAACTGGGTTTACAACATAATATGATCAGGTCGACGATGACTGTCGAATGGCACGGACATGTCGATCAGATGCTATCCCTTTTGCAAAGAAAAGGGGGTGTACTGCTATGGGTAGTTGACACGTAGTGGTCAACCCGCTGCTAAGGAAATTCTCTGTTGGGTAGGCCAGTTACGACACCCAAATTGTACTTTGATATTGCTTAATAAGAAAACCCTCAGATAGTTACACCGGTTTTCCCGCATTGGGTTTTTCCAGGGACATTGGTCCAAAAATAATGGTGTCATGTGGTGTGTTTGCTCTTGTTTCTTTTAGTTGTTGATCTGTAATATGTCGAGTATGCACTGGTGTTTATGCACTGGTGTTTATTTTCAGTATTTACTTTGTAAATAACTTGTTAAAGAAAAATTAACAAGTAGGTAGGAATAAATCAAAAAAAGTGCATGAAGGGTTTCTAAATTAAGTAAACTTAGAAACTTCAACATGGTATCAAAGGGTGATTGCAGATCACAGGAGGACTAAAAGACATCAGTCGCGCAGAGTAATAGCAGCAAAAAACAGTACTCCCGAGGTGACAAAAGCTATTTCTAGCAGCACAAAAGCCAAGAAGTGTGATGTAGAGCCAGCGAAAGCCACACAGAAGAAGTCGGGAGTTGCGCAAAGCCTTAGAGAGGCCAGTGTTGCTGACGCAGAGGACCAGAGGGCTGACGCAGGGCATCCCAAGGCTGATGTAGACCCATCTGGGGTGACGCAGAGCCAGTGTGAGGCAAAGAGGGGCTGACGCAGTTCACAGAGAGGTAGTTGTTGGAGTCTTGAAGGCTAAAGAAATATTGCAGAGTGGAGCTAGTGAGGTACTGTAGTCTGAACAGTATCCGACAGAGCAAGGCCAGAGGAGTTGTTACCGAGGGTTTCTAGCCGAGGAACTTGGATCAGCAATGCAATTGCACAAGACGATCAGAGTAGGGGGCATCTCAACAAGCCGCAGAAGGATTTCCAGGAGGGGAATCATGACTGAAAGGGAGTCCATAAGAGAACTTCCAGACGGGAAGTAGAGATTCAGAGGAGTCGAACAGAGAACTTCCAGGAGGGAAGTAGAGGAGCATCATGGCACTACACGGGGTAAGGGACCAAGATAGACTGGACAGAGCAACAAACTTCACAGTCTGGAAGGCTAGAATCTTATTAGTGCTTGACAGGAATCGTATCAAGAACTTCGCCTTGAAGACGATAGCTATCCCAGTCGACCCAAATGATAATGACAAGTACAAAGAGGCAATGGCGAGGGCCAAGTGCATTATCCTTGACGGTGTCAAGGATCATGTGGTACCACATATAGCCGAGAAGGAAATGACAGTAGAGATATGGGAGGCTCTCAACAACCTGTACCAGCATACTTCTATGCAGAGAAGAATGTTGCTCAAGAACCAGATGAGGTCATATCAGATGAAGAAGGGTCAAAGGATTGACTCCTTCGTCAGAGGACTGAATGAGATCCGAGATCAGTCGACTGTTATAGGAGCAACACCGAATCAGGAGCTTTATGGTGAGGACAACCCTGAATGTTGTCTTAGAAGATTGGGAAGTGTTTGTCCAGAGTATCCTGGGCAGAGGGACTCTCCTACCTTGGGACGCGATGTGGGCAGCTCTTCGCCAGGAAGAGATTAGACGGTAATCAAAGACAAGTAGCAGCAGCAAAGGGATCAAGGTTCAACACGAGGAGGAGGATGTGGCCCTAGCATCTGAGGGAAAGTAGGAGAAGCGGAAGAAGAAAGATCTCTCCAAGATTAAGTGCTTCATTGTGGGGAGATGGGTCATTATGCGACCCAGTGCCTAAGGAAGAAGAGTAAGGGAGAGTCTTCCGAGTCTTCCGAGACTAAGGCAGCGCCAGCACGGGCAGAGAAGGAAGTTTTGACAGACAATGACTGTGTCATGAGTGCACACACGCCACTTGAGCCAAAGTGGGGAGACGTCGAGCTATAGTTAGGTGGACTACAGGCGAAGAGGGGCAAGATCCTCGAGGTATCCAACCTCTTGGATTAAACCTTGCTACAAGAGCCCTGACGAGGAGTAGCAGGACTGGCTGGACGAGTAGAGATGGATGCGGATGGAGCAGCATAGAGAGCTACAGTGCAGGAGTCCCGAGATAGCACAGAGCTAGCAGGTTGCAGCAGTGCGAGAGGCACAGGAGTGTTACACCGGTGCAGGAAGGCACAGAGGTGTGCAACGATGCGAGATGTAGGGATTCCTTGCAGTGGCGTAGAGGTCAAAGAGAGGGAGCACTTGTCAGTGGCAAAGGGAGCTTCAGCATCAGCGGATGTCTCTAGCCCAACAGGGAGGTCAGTTGGGAGATCAGTTACTTACTTCTCAGTGACTGAGTTGCAGTGCAGCAGTAGGTAGCACGATGCAACATGATGAGAGGAGGCGTAGTGCAGATGCAGTGCTAGGAGGAAGGACCAGTAGCAGCATGGATGCAGAGGAAGTTGTTGTACAGATGCAGCAAAAGCAGCGGCAGAACCATGGGCAGCGGTACCGGAGGCAGCAGTGCAGAGGATATTGGGCAGGAAGGCCTAGCATCAGCACGGTACCGATGTCGGATGATCAGAGTAATACTTAGTGAGGAATATTGCTAGAGCATAGCATCGGATGTGCTCTAGCCACGAAATTTAGTGAAGAAGTTAGGGCACGTAAGATCTCCAATACCCAGAAAGGGTTTGGGCAGATTCTAAACAAATTAGGAGATATTAAAATAATTAATATTTTTAATGAAGACCCTAAGTCTAAACTTAGGAAAAATAAAATATTAATGTGTATTAATATGAATCTGTGTTACAATGGTCCAAAAGACATGGATCAAGCCAGATCTAATCTTAGCCGCTGATTAGGGGCTTAATCTTGGTTGTTGAGATGTCAACAGGAAAAGTATAAGAGGAGGCTTGAGGGTCACTTGGAGAGGACACCAGATGATCAGTCATTTTATTCTGTAGAGTAGGGTTTGCTAAGAGAGATAAAATTAGTGATCAGAAGAGCACCTGAGAGGCATTAAGTACAGAGGAACAGAGAAGGCAGAGATTGTGTTGGGAGAGCAGCGCAATAGCCAAGGAGGGTGACGCAGAGCCAGCAAGGGCTCACGCACAACCATGCAGCGGCAGCCAAGTGCTGTGCAAAGCACCAGAGGGGCCACCGTAGCTGATGCAGAGGCTACTAGAACTGACGCAGGGCCTCCTGGGGCTGACGCAAGCCAAGAAAGGCTAGCGCAGGGCCAGCGTGAGACAGAGAGGGGTTGACGTAGTCCAGATTGGGCAGACGCTGGGGTTGCAGGAGCAGTTTTGTGCTGAGAAGCTACCGAAAGGGTTTTCTGGGGTTTCAGCCAGTGGATTTCTCTCAAACTGTGAGGTATAGCTGCTAAGAAAATTCTTTGTTGGGTAGGCCAGTTACGACACCCAAATTGTACTCTGATATTGCTTAATATTAAAACCCTCAAATAGCTGCACCGGTTTTCCTACATTGGGTTTTTTCGAGGACATTGGTCCAAAAATATGGTGTCATGTGGTGTGTTTGTTCTTGTTTCTTTTAGTTGTTGATTTGTAATATGTTGAGCATGCATTGGTGTTTATTTTCAGTATTTACTTTGTAAATAGATTGTTAAAGAAAAATTAACAAGTAGGTAGGAATAAATCAGAAAATGTGCATGAAGGGTTTCTATATTAAGTAAACTTAGAAACTTCAACAGACATTGGTCCAAAAATAATGGTGTCATGTGGTGTGTTTGTTTTTGTTTCTTTTAGTTGTTGATCTGTAATATGTTGAGCATGCACTGGTTTTTATTTTCAGTATTTACTTTGTAAATAACTTGTGAAAGAAAAGTAACAAGTAGGTAGGAATAAATGAGAAAAAGTGCATGAAGGGTTTCTAAACTAAGTAAACTTAGAAACTTCAACATGGTATTAGAGCGTGATTGTAGATCACAGGAGGACTAAACGACATCAGCCAAGCGGAGCAATAGCAGCGGAAAACAGCTGTCCCGAGGTGACAGAAGTTGTTTCTAGCAGTGCAAAAGCCAAGAAGTGTGACATAGAGCCAGCCAGAGCCATGCAGAAGAAGCTGGGAGTTGCACAGAGCCTTAGAGAGGCCAACGTTGCTGACGTAGAGAGCCAGAGGGATGACGCAAGGCATCCCAGGGCTGACGTAGACCCATCTGGGGTGACGCAGAGCAAGCGTGAGGCAGAGAGGGGTTGACGCAGTTCACAGAGAGGCAATTGTTGGAGTCCAGAAGGCTGCAGAAATATTGCAGAGTGGAGCCGGTGAGGTACTGTAGTCAGAATAGTACCTGACAGAGCAGGGCCAGCGGAGTTGTTACAAAGGGATTCTAGCCGATGAACCTGGATCAGCAATGCAGTTGCACAAGACGATCAAAGTAGGAGGCATCTCGAAAAGAGGTAGTAGGATTTCCAAGAGGGAAATTAGGACTTAGAGGGAGTCAGAAAGAGAACTTCCAGACGGGAAGTAGAGACTCAGAAGAGTCGAACAGAGAACTTCCAAGAGGGAAGTAGAGGAGCGTCATGGCACTACACGGGGTAAGAGACTAGGATAGACTGGACGGAGCATCAAACTTCGCAGTCTAGAAGGCCCGAATCTTATCAGTGCTTGACAGGAATCGTGTCAAGAACTTCGCCTTGAAAATTATAGCTATCCCAGTCGACCCCAATGATAACAACAAGTACGAAGAGGCGATGGCGAGGGCCAAGTGCATTATCCTTGAGAGGGTCAAGGATGATGTGGTACCACATATAGCTATGAAGGAAATGGCAGTTGAGATGAGCGAGGCTCTCAAGAACCTGTACAAGCATACTTCTATGCAGAGAAGAATGCTGCTCGAGAACCAGATGAGGTTGTATCAGATGAAGAAGGGTCAATCGATTGACACCTTCCTCGGAGGACTGAATGAGATCCGAGACTAGTTGACTGCTATAGGAGCGACACCGGATCAGGAGCTTATGGTGAGGACAACCTTGAATGTTGTCTCAGAAGATTGGGAAGTGTTTGTCCAGAGTATCCTGGGCAGAGGGACTCTCCTACCTTGGGACGAGGTGTGGGCAGTCCTTCGCTAGGAAGAGATCAGACGACAGTCGAAGATAGGTAGTAGCAGCAAAGCGATCAAGGTCAAGCAGGAGGAGGAGGATGTGGCCCTAGCATCTGATGGAAAGCAAGAGAAGCGGAAGAAGAAAGATCTCTCCAAGATCAAGTGCTTCCATTGTGGGGAGATGGGTCATTATGCGACCCAGTGCCCAAGGAAGAAGAGTAAGGGAGAGTCTTTCTAGACTAAGGCAGTGCTAGCACGGGCAAAGAAGGAAGTTTTGATAGACAGTGATTGTGCCATTAGTGCACATGCACCACTTGAGAAGAAGTGGGGAGACATCAAGTGTAGTCAGGTGGACTACAGACGATGAGGGGCAGGATCCTTGAGGTACCCAGCCTCTTGGATTAGACCTCACTATGGGAGCCCCGTCGAGGAGTAGCAGGACAAGCTGAGCTGGGTAGAGACGGATGCGGATGGAGCGGCAGAGAGAGCTACAGTGCAGGAGTCCCGAGACAGTGCAGCGCTAGCAGGTTGCAGCAATGCGAGAGGCACAGGAGTGTTGCACCAGTGCAAGAAGGAACAGAGAGGTGTTCAACGGTGCGAGATGCAAAGAGTTGTTGCAGCATCGCAGAGGTTAGAGAGGGAACACTTGTTAGTGGCAGAGGGAGCTTTAGCATCAGTGGGTGTCTCTAGCCCAACAGGGAGGTTAGTTGGGAGCTCAGTTACTTACTTCTCAGTAACTAAGTTGTAGTGCAGCGGTGGGTAGCACGATGCAGCATGATGAGAGGAGGTACAGTGCGGATGCAGTGCTAGGAAAAAGGACCAGCAACAGCACGGATGCAAAGGTAGTTGTCATAAAGATGCAGCAGCGGCAGTGGCAGAACCATGGGCAGCAGTGCAGAGGATGTTCGGCAGGAAGGCCTAGCATCAGCACGGGTACCAATGCCGAATGATCAGAGTAATTGAGGAGTATTGCTAGAGCACAGTCCTCGCTAAGAGGGAGTGTTGATTTGTGGTAGCATCGGATGTGCTCTAGCCACGAAATTTGGTGGACGTTGGGCACATGAGATCTCCAATACCCAGAAAGGGCTTGGGCAGAGTCTAGACTTAGGGAAACCCCTAAGTCTAAACTTAGGGAAAATAAAATATTAATGTGTATTAATATGAATTTGTGTTAGAATGGTCCAAAAGACATGAATCAAGCCATATCTAATCTTAGCCATTGATTAGGGACTTAATCTTGGTCGTTGAGATGTCAACAGGAAAAGTATAAGAGGATGCTTGAGGGTCACTTGGAAAATACACCAGAGTGATCAGTCATTCTATTCTCTAGAGCGGGGTTTGCTAAGAGAGATAGAATCAGTGATCGGGAGAGCAGCTGAGGGGCATTGAGTACAGAGAAATAGAGAAGGCAGAGATTGTGTCGGGAGAGAAGCGCAGCAACCAAGGAAGGTGATGCAAAGCCAGCAAGGGCTCACGCAGGGCCACACAGAGGCAGCCAAGTGTTGCGCAGAGCACCAGAGGGGCCAGCGTAGCTGACGCAGAGGCTCCCAACGCTAAAGCAGGGTCAAAGCTAGCTGCTAGAGACTGGTCTATTAGCCATTTTAACCTCCTTGGACCTGTTACCGCTCAAACTAGCAAGGATCATAAAATGGATTCCTAAAGGGAAACTACTAGATCAAAGGGAAATGATGGAAGCTTAGCCCACTGTCACCTCAGCTAAGACACCCTACTCTTTACGGACTTTCACCAATGGGAGGAGACCTGGTATATATATAGGCTCACTTAAAAAGGATAAATTGACCAATGGATATGAAGAGACCCTTATAATTCTTTTCCTAGAAGGGGTTTTAAGAATAGATCTTTCTTGCTTGTCAAGCAAGGTACGAAGATTTCTAGGAGGAGGTGAGGACTTGAGAGTTAAGTTTAGAGGAATATGCCTTATGAAGGAGTTTCCCAATCCAAAAACCCTTATTGACCTTGAATTCCCGAATTCTCCTTAAAGAATTGACCTTTCAAAGATATGGGACCACATGGGACCAAGTGGACTCAGCCTAGGTCAAGGGGGGAGAATCTAGCAACCAATGATGTTCTTAACCCAGACAAGGAAAGGGAAAGGATCAAAGCAAGAAATTTCTCTTAAAGGTGTTAAACTGATCTTATGAGGCACTAGCCTTGGGAACACTAGGGCAAAGTTTGATCTCGGAGCTAGGGCTTGGGTTATCTCACAACTCCACTGTCGGAATGGCTTCAAAATTGGAGGTCGACTTGAGGACACACCAGCGCCGAAAAGACTAGGAGATTGAACTTTTTGGAAGACTACTTTGTCGGAAAAGTTATGCCCTAGGTGACCCAACTTGGCTAGACCTAAAAGAAGGTGAAAAATAATTGATTTTTGAGTGACCACCTCTTGGTAGATAAGTGCCTTAGTCTTGGGAGAATGGAGTCCACGATAAACATGAATGGGAATCAGACAAAATAGAGAGGTAAGAGCATGATGTGTGTGTTGATTTGGGGTAGCATCGGATGTGCTCTAAGTCTCAAATTTTGCAGGGAGGCTTAGGCACAGGTATTCCAAAGAACCCAGAAAGCGTTTTGGGAAATTCCACCCAGAAGTGATTTTGTTTTTATAATTAATATTTTTAATGGGGCTCCTAAGTCTAAACTTAAGAAAATTAAAATATTAATGGGTATTAATCTAATCTAGGGTGAAACTTCCAGAAAAAACAATGGATCAAGCCAAAACGATATCAACCTTTGATTAAGATGCAATATAGGTCGTTGGCTTCCCAACGGGAAGATATAAGAAGGGGCTTGAGGGTCATTTGGAAAATGTACTAGGTAGATACTCAGTTGCCCAAGAGAAATCGATTTTCTCATTGGTCGAAGTTCGGCAAGAGAAAATTGATTCAAAGGGAGATTTGCAGGTGGAGAAGAAACAAAGAGGGTTCAGCATTAGTAAGTGTTAATTTTAGGCAACAATGGTATGTTCTATGCTTTAGAGAAATTTTACTTCAATTTCTTTATTAGCCCAATATCAATATCCAGTTTAGCAATCACATCAACATGATAGTAAAATGCAGATAGAACATAAACATAAACAGTAAAAGACAAGCCAAGACAATAGGACACAAGATGTGGCACCAACCAAGGACAAACCTCAATGGGGGGAAACCCTTGATCAATTCTTCTTACATTCTTCAATAGTTCAATAGAGAGAGAGTACAATTTACAAATCTGATAATTTATGACACCAACAAAAGAACCCTAACCAGAAAAGTCAATGTTGGTCAACAAGACAGAATTCTTCCTCAATTCAGCTTGGTCAAACCCAGTCAACTTCGGCCTCCAACAGCAAGTCTAATCAGCCCAAAACAGTGCAAAAAAGTCCAATCAAAACTAGCCAACGGAAGTCAACCCTATGGCCAGCCCTAGTACAGTCAACGGCAAATCCACAGTCAAGGAAGGTCAATGTTGGTCAACGCAACCCAAGAAAACAGCCTCTGAAATTTGGTCAAACTAGTTAACTCCTAAAACAGAAAATCGTCCTCCTTTCCTTCGCACGTATGAGAAAGAAAGCTACCCAGAAAATGCGTACCCAACCAGATGAGGAGAGAGAGAGATGTAAGTGAATGAGTGATGTCCAAATGAGGATCATGCATCATGAATTTATAGCAAACATTGAGGATGAAAGGACGCGACTGTTGGGCTTCTGAGCCTACATAAGTTTGTTCGACCTTGACAATTTGTCCATAATCAAAATAAATTCATCACTTCATTTGTACATGTCGGAATCGGATGATCTTTAGATCAATCCTACACCTCTTGGAGAGAGGAATCCAATAAAAATATCAGTTGTCATAAATAAGATGACCCATGTGGAGTTTGGCCCTAGTTGCAATTTTAATAGTAAGGGAGATAGGGACAAAGACACAAAGCAACAGAAGGAGCAACGTTGGGTAGATTGATGCTGGGAGAGGCAACGCTTGCTTGAGTGACGCACGCATTGCGCAGGCCAGTTCAGAGGCCAGAGAAATTGATGTTGGGAAAGTCAAAGAGATGCAGAGGGTGAAGGAACCTCTCTCTTGGGTCAGATACTTGTCCAGGAATGTCTGTAAATATTTCTCAGTTCTATTCGGCTAGGTGAAATTTTGTACACGTTGATTTTCACTGAAGAACAATAAAACCCTCATCTGCTACATTGGTTTTCCACATTGGATTTTTCTGGGGACAATTGTCCAACAATAACTGTGTCATTGTGTTTATATACGTACCGACATTTTACTTACATTTAGTTTCTGCAATGTTTTAATTGTGAAGGCTGCAGTAGAATATGTTTTGATATTTGAAGTAAGAATACAGTACATAACTTATTTCTGAAAGTAATAAGTAGAAGAAGTCATATTAATCACTGAAATAGGATTTTCATTTTAGAAATTTTCACATGGTATCAGAGCTATAGGGAAACAAAAGAGAAAAGTCGGAAGATCCAACACTGAGAAAAGAAGGAAATGCGAAATTTCTGCAAGGGAAGAAATTCGAATCTCCCAAGGGATTGAGCAGTTCAAACCAAAGAGATTGGATATCGTCGGAAAACTCTCTCTGAGGAGCCAACGGAGAGGTAAGTCTTTTCCAATTTAAATTCATCAGTGAAGGAACAACGCGGCAGAAGATTCAGAAAGGAGGATTAATTTAGGTGGGATGCAGTTTTTTCCTACAGTAGTTGTTGGGATAGGTTAGCATCAGAAATTGGCACAATATGGATGCTCAAAATATCCCATATTTATCTACTAGATGATGAAGAATTTGCATGCTTAGCTAATTCAGCATCAACGGATGTTTCGTACATTGATAGCGGGGCTTCAGCTCATATCACTGGAGTACGAGAACATTTCTCGAGCTATCAAGAAGAACAGATGGACTTCCAAATAACTATGGGAAACAGAACGAAATGTACTCCAGTAGGGAGAGGCACCATGGCTTTTCAGATGGAAGTAGGGACCAAGTAGGGACCAACATCCGAGCCACCAATGTTCTGCATGTGTCAGCATTAGGGATGAATCTAATTTCAGTGTCCCAGTTACAGGACAAGGGATATGATGTATACTTTGTCGAGAATAAAGTATGCATTAAGCATCCAAGCTGGAAGAGGAAAAAGCAAATTGGGGTTTGAAGCAACAAGTTGTATAGGTTGAAGCTCGAATCGCCAAAGGCACTAATAGGCAGCAACTATAATGGTGAGAAGGAACGAAATGAATTATGGCACAGGCGAATGGGGCACTTACACCATGGAACACCGAGGATGCTCAGAGAGACTGTTATAGTAGTACCAGTCCTAAGCAATGAACATGATGACTTATGCAGAGGATGTGTACTAGGATAGTATGTTAAAATAGTTTTTCCCAAAGGTAACAATAGAGCAAAGGATGTATTAGGATTAATACACTCAGATACCTGTGGTCCTATGTCCACAAGGACTCTTAGTGGTGGCAAATACTTCATCACTTTTACCTATGATCACTCCAAAAAAACCTGGATCTATTTCTTAAAGACAAAGGATGAGGTCTTTGATCGTTTCTGAGAGTTCAAGGCTCTTGTTGAAAATATGACAGGGAAAAAGATAAAAGTATTGCGTTTAGATAACGGTGGAGAACATATAGATAGGGATTTCACAGATTTCTGTGGAATGGAGGGCATCAAAAGAGAGTGGACAACTCCATATAATCCGGAGCAGAATGGAGTGGCAAAATGGAAGAACCGAACTATTGTTGGGGCAACCAAGGCCATATTGTATGATCAAGACCTACCTAAGTATCTATGGGCAGAATCTTGCAACATCGCAATATACATCCAGAATAGAACTCCTCATAAAGCACTGGGAAAAGAACGCCCAAAGGAGTATTCACAGGGAAGAAGCCGGAAGTCAGTCATCTCAGGATATTCGGAAGCATGGCATATTGCCACATTCCAGACAAGAAGCGCAGCAAACTGAATCAAACTGCAGAGAAGGGGTATCTCGTAGGATATAGCAAGACCTCAAAGGCATATAGAATCTACATTCCAGGCAGCAGGAAGATTGCAGTAAGACCAGATGCAAAGTTCATGGAAGATAGATCTTTCAAGAAATTTTGTGAAATGCCTGCAGAAGATTAGTCAGGAGATGTTCCGTTAGTCTAAGAGCAGCAGGGGTGGCAAGAAGGACAGGCAGGAGAGCATACACTTGGGTCAAGTACAGTGACCAATATCAGCATTTCTCCACTGGGAGGAATTGCAGATGCTTTTCAACGGACGAAACAACAAGAATAGGAGGAAGAATTGGTTGAGCCTCCCACCACCAGCGGTAGAACGAGCTGAGAAGTGCAGCAGACTCTGAGGGATGTAGAGGAGTTTGTTGGAGCTCCTAGAGCCGAGAAAAGGAAGCACACAGACAACCAGATAGTACCAAGCATTGGTAGCTCAGGTTGGAGAACCCTCTAGCTTTCAGGAAGTTGTTTAACACCAAGTATGGGTGGTTGCCATAGTGGAAGAGTATAACTCCATCATGATGAATGATGTCTGGGAAGTAGTACCTAGACTAGAAAATAGATCAGTTGTAGGTTCACGATGAATCTACAAGATCAAGTATGCTGTAGACAATAGCATAGACAAGTACAAGGAAAGGTTCGTGGCAAAGTGGTATGCTCAGAAAGAAGGGATAGACTATGAAGAGACCTTCGCCCCAGTTTCTCGTTACACCTCTATCAGATTTGTTATATCCCTAGCAGCTCAAATGCGATGGGAGATTCACCAAATGGACATCAAGACAACATTCTTGAACGGGGTGATAGAAGAAGAGGTGTATATAGCACAGCCCGAAGGCTTTGAAACTCATGAGAAGAAGTCTCATGTTTGTAGGTTAAAGAAAGCCCTGTACGGGCTCAAGAAGACACCTAAAGCATGGTATGGTCGAATTGATAGTTACTTGCAATAGTTGGGATTTGTCAAGAGTGATGCAAATTCCAATCTCTACTATTTACTGGTAGAGAATGAGCCACTTATTTTGGTACTATATGTAGATGATCTAGCCTCATCCAGGACTGCAAGAAGAATCTTGAAGTCAAATTCGACATGAAGGACTAGGGATTGATGCATTATTTTCTGGGGTTGGAAGTTTGGCAAAAGAATGGGGAGATCCTCCTTGGTCAAGGAAGGTATGCTACAGAGATTCTGAAGAGATTCAGAATGCAGGATTGTCGACCCATGGCTACTCCTATGATCACCAACTAGAAGAAAATAGATGCATCAGAGGATAAAGAAGTAGATCCCACCTTGTACAGACAACTCATTGGGTCGCTTATGTATCTGGTCAACGCTAGGCCAAACATTTGTTTTGCAGTCAACACCCTTAGTCAATTCATGGTGGAACCAAAAAGGGTCCATTGGGCGGTAGCAAGACACATACTTAGGTATGTACAAGTAACAGTCGGATATGGGTTGAAGTATTCTAAAGGGGAGGATATCAACTTGAATGGGTTCACTGATGCAGATTGAGCAAGTAATTTAGTAGACCGAAAAAGTATCTCTGGGTACTGCTTCAGTGTTGGATTAGGGATGATATCTTGGTGCGGTAGGAAGCAGAAATCGGTAGCATTGAGCTCAACAGAAGAAGACTATATGGCAGCCAGCACAGCTACGTGCGAAGCCATATGGCTCAGAAAATTGCTTGTGAGCCTATTCAAGAAAAGGATGGAAGCGACCAAGGTTTACTGTGATAATCAGAGTTGCATCAAACTCTGACAATCTAGTGTTTCATGATCGATTGAAACATATAGATATCCATTGTCACTTTATCAGAGACTGTGTTCAGCGTGGGGCAGTGCAACTACAATATGTTCCCACAGGAGAGCAAGTGGTCAATATACTCACAAAGGCTCTTGGAAGAGCTAAGTTTACTCAATTCAGAGAGCAATTGGGTATGGTTGATAATTCGTTTCGGTAGCAGGAGCAGCATACAGTGCATAGATGGTTGACATAAGTAGTGCCAACAGCAGCATGGATGCAGCGATTCAGAGGGAGCTGTAGTACAAATGTAGCATTGACAAGTGGCAGTGTCAAAGGCAACAGTTCAATAGCAACAGCAGCACAGTGGTTGGTGGACAATATGTCAGACATCAGCAGCACAGAGACGATGCTTCAGAGTCAGAGTATTATGCAGAGATGCAGTGTATTGATAGAGCACATTCCTCGCTAAGAGGGACTGTTGATTTGGGGTAGCATCGGATGTGCTCTAAGTCTCAAATTTTGAAGGGAGGCTTAGGCACAGGTATTCCAAAGAACCCAGAAAGCGTTTTGGGATTCAACCCAGAAGTGATTTTATTAAAATAATTATTATTTTTAATCGGGTTCCTAAGTCTAAACTTAGGAAAATTAAAATATTAATGGGTATTAATCTAATCAGGGGTGAAACTTCTAGAAAAAACCATGGATCAAGCCAAAACGATCTGAGTCTTTGATTAAGATGTAATCTAGGCCGTTGGTTGCCCAACAAGAAGATATAAGAAGGGGCTTGAGGGTCATTTGGAAAATGAACCAGGCAGATGCTCAGATGCCCAAGAGAAATAGATTTTCTCATTGGTTGAAGTTCAGCAAAAGAAAATTGATTCAGAGGGAGAGTTGCAGGTGGAGGAGAGACAGAGAGGGTTCAGCATCAGTCAAGGAGACAGGGACAAAGACACAGAGCAGCAAATGGAGCACCACTGGGCAGATTGATGCTAGGGGAGGCAGTGTTGGCCTGAGTGATGCAAGCATTACGCAGGCCAGTCCAGAGGCCAGAGAAATTGACGTTGGGCAAGCCAGAGAGACACAAAGGGTGAAGGAACCTCTCTCTTGGGTCAGACACTTGTTCAGGAATGTCTGTAAATATTTCTCAATTCTATACTGCTAGGTGAAATTTTGTACATGTTGATTTTTGCTGAAGAATAATAAAACCCTCATCTACTGCACTGGTTTTCCCACATTGGGTTTTTCCGAGGACAATTGTACAAAAATAATTGTGTCCTTGTGTTTGTATATGTTCCGGCATTTTACTTGCATTTAATTTCTGCAATGTTTTAATTGTGAAGGCTGCAGTAGAATATGTTTCGATATTTGTCGAAAGAATATAGTACATAACTTATTTCTGAAAGTAATAAGTGGAAGAAGTCATACTAATTACTGCAGTAGGATTTCCATTTTAGAAATTTTCACAGTGTGAGATGTAGCAGTGAATGCCCCCTTTTTAAGGTAGGGTGGTTCATTGCCCAACAGGGGTTGGGACAATCATGGGTTCATATATGATGAAGGAGGCTCATAGAACCTGTAGGAACTAGGGTGATGGCCATAATGATGGGGTAGAGCTCATGTATTAGCTTTTTCCCACGTGCTAAATGTGTTTGTCCCGACCATCTTTTGCATTTTCCTATTGAATGTGGCCAATTATGCTTTTATCTTTCTTTTAATATGCATCAACCTCTGGGGCATCATTCCAAGCCTAACCCAAGGTGTGGGCAAGGGGAAGGGGAGACCTAACCCTATGTGGACCCTATTACCGCTCAAACAAGCAAGGTACCTAAAGGGGATCCCTAAAGGGAAAATGTTAGGCAAAGGGCAACAAATGGAGACTTAGCCCACTTTCACATCAGCTAAGGCTCCCTTTTATTTACGAACTTTCACCAATGGGAGGAGACCCATTGTATTATGGAGTCACTAATGAAGGATAAGTTAATGAAATGATATGGAGTGACTCTAATAATCCTTTCTTGGAAGAGTTAGAAGGATAAGGCTTGCTTGCTTTCTAAGCAAGGTACAATGTTTTCTAGGGAAAGAAATGGAGGATTTAAGGGTTAGGTTAACGGGATATGGCTTATGAAGAAGCTTCCCAATCCCTAAAATCCTTATTGTAATTGGTATCTCGGATGGTTTTTGAAGAATTGTCTTTTCAAAGGAGAAGAACCACACGGGACCAAGTGAACTCGATCTAGGATGGGGGAATGAGTATAGCAACCGATGATGTTATTACCCTAGACAAGGTGGGAAAGGATAAAAGAAAAATTTTCACTTGAAGGTGTTGATTTGGTCCTATGAGGTACTAGCCTTGTGGATGCTAAAGCAAGGCTTGATTCCAGAGCTAAGGCTTGGCTTTTCTCCCAACTCCATCATTAGAATGGCTTCAAATTTCGAGGAGACCTTGAAGAAACACTAGTGTAGGAGACCCTAGGAGATCAAACTTTTTTTAGTGCTATCTTGTCGGGAAACTGACACCCTAGGTGCCCCAACTTGGCTAGACCTGGAAGAAGGTTAAAGAATGTGATTTTTGGTGACCACCTTTTGGTAGATCAATGCCTTAATCTTTGGGAGAATGGAGTCTATGATGAATATGAGTAGGATTTCTTGATTCCCAATCAAGGAGGCGTCAAGATCACTTTGCTAGCCTTCTAGGACAAGGAGAAGCAATCTTGCAGCTTTTATACTTCGATGTCCAAAGGAAATGGCTTATCAAGGTCAAATTCTTTGATAGAATTACCCCTAGGAGATTTTGTTCATATTACATGGCCCTCACATTGAGAGATGCTATTACAGAGACAAAATTCCATAATGTTAAGCAATAAATGGATGCAGAATTAGCCCTAGAACATCGAAAATCTCAGTCCAATGTATATGACAAAGTAAAACAAGAATAACATTAAAATCACGTACTTACATGTAATAGAATATATCTAACCACTCACAATTGACAAGAGAGAAGCTCCAAGAGAAGATAGACCAATATCCACACATCAAAATTCATCCATAAAGCTCTAATTCATCCTCTAGAAAAAGTGCGAAATTCTCAAGAGAGAGAAGAGTTCCAATCCAAAGTGATGATGAGCAAATGAACTCGTATCAATTGTATTAGGAGTTCGAATTAACCTCATTGGCCTACATAAGCCCCAAAAATGAAATAATGTTCTAATAATTCAACTTTTGGTCACAAGCCCACCAAACTTAGCTCATAAATGAAAGAGTAAGCCGCCTCTCAAGAGGTAAAACAATAATCTATGCATGTTGTAGGGCCCTCTAAAAGGCCTAATGAGGTCTGTGGGTGCCACAATGAAGAATGGAACCCTCAAAAGCAGTGGACAAGGGGTTGGCCCCTTGTAATAACATGTGGTGCTCCAAATGAAATGTGGGGGCACACAAGTGTCCTCATGGGTCTCCAAACAAATCGAAGATGCCTGTAGATTGCCTGTAAGGGCTAAGATGATGGTGCAGGTGATGCCACATCATCGTGCAAGTCCTGGATCATCTGCCAAGTGTACGGTACAAATCTGGATCAGGGGCATCTTCCTCGTCCAATAATTGAACCACGAGCAATCTCTAAATGGTTGTGGGCATCCATGGAGAGTTGTCTGCTGTTGGGGAGGCCCATGGCTCTCAATGCACACCCTACATTTTCCAATGTATCCCTTTCAAGGATTAGGACCCCGTATAGGGAGACCAAACCCAAAATCAAGAACATCTACAATCTTGTATAAGATCCAATGTGTCCCCTAGCCTTCAAGTACAACAAGTCATTAGAGAAATCTAGTAAATGAGCTTACCAATCATGGACCACAGGTGGGGACTTCATAATGGCCTGGCCCTCCATAATGGGCTTCGAGATGTGCTAATGTCCCCTAAACTCCAAATCGGGGTAACCAATGATCCTATTAGGTGGTTTCTACTTCTAAAGGGGATAATATAGTCAAGGTACATCCTTCAAAAGGTGGTGGCATGTGACAGATAGGTGAATGAAGTGTGGAATAAGAAGGGATAGCCCTGGGTCACATGCTAGGTACAAGGGTAGCTAATAAGAGGGAAGCCCACACTTGGGTTTATGATGTACAGGAGGGAGCAATCGTGGTACATGAGATGCCCCGACCTTGATTTTTCCAGCCTTCTTTATATGCCTTTTGTTTTTTTACGATTTTATTTGACTAACTACTCGAGGTTCAAGGGGTGAGAGCATGATGTATAAGATATAGCAGTGAATGCACCCTTTTAAGGTGGGGCAGTTCATTGCCCACCAGGGGTTGGGACAATCATGGGTTCCGATATGATGAAGGAGGTTCATAGAACCTGTAGGAACCAGGGTGATGGCCATGATGATGGCGTAGAGCTCATGTTTTGCCTTTTGCCCACATGCTAAATGTTGATTTCTGTAGCATCGTATGTGCTCTTGCCTCGAGATTTTGCAGAGAGGGTAAGACACATGCATTCTCCAATACCCAAAAATCGTTTGGGAAAATTCCACCTAGAGATGATTTAATTAAAATAATTAAATTTTTTAAATAGTTCCCCAAGTCTAAACTTGGGAAATTTGTTAATTAAAGGGTATTGATTAAATTAGGTGTGAATCTTCTAGAAGAAGGCAAGGATCAACTCTTAGTTAATCTTAGCCATTGATTATGTTTTAATCTTGGCCGTTGGTGCTCCAACGAGAGATTATAAGGAGTTCGATGGGCACTTGGAGAACACACTTGTGCAGTTCGATTTTGCTGGGAAGTCGATTTCCTGAGTAGCAGCTGTGAATTGCCAGAACTTGGAAGTGACTTAGTAAGGTCAAAGCAGTGAGAGAGGGCTAGGGATAGTATACCAGAGGAGAGTTTTTCATATCCGGGGAGTGCAAGGTAGAGAAGACAGAGAGAGGTTCAGAGAGGCAGCGCAGAGCTTCAGAGGGAATCCGAGATTCAGTTGGGAAAGTCGAACTCCAGAGCCAAAAGTTGAGGTGTGAGACAGGAGGGCCAAAGGATCCAAGTTCCAGCCAACAAGAGATCAGAGGAGGAGGTGACATAGAGCCAAGAGACTGTGATGCAGATCTGCATAGGCTGACACAAAGGCTGTGCAGAGTCAACGTGGGGCCAGCCATCCAGAGCCTGAATCAGATTTGGATCGTCGATGACAGTGTGAGATTTTTCTCACTATCTCATTATCAGTATTTCTCAGTATTAGATTAACAGTTTGGGCATCTAATGATTTGTACTCAGATTACTACTGCATAATAAATAAAACCCTCAATTGTTGCACCGGTTTTCCCACATTGGGTTTTTCCGGGGACATTTGTCCAAAAACAAAAGTGAATATGTGTGTTTATTTCTCTCTAGTGCAGTGTTTGGTTTCCACAGTGTTTTATTTTGTGTACGTTGCAGTGTATGTATTTCAATATTTGCCGCATTAAACTGCAAGTAATTTGTTCAAGTAATTTAACAAATAGGATATATATCATCAGTTTGCTGCAGTAGGAATCAGGTCACCGATTTTTCACATGGTATCAGAGCACAGATCGTAAGCAGAAGAGCTCACAAGCAGAAGGAAGGAGGATTTTCGAATCACTATAGAGGCAGCAATTCGAAACCCTTAGAGGCAACGCAGTCCTTGGGCCAAGGAGGTCAAAGTTTTGAGGAAAGTTCAATTTCTCTGAGTGAGTCGACAGAGAAATTCGATTTCCATATCAAAGCTTTCCAAAGGGAGAAGGAAGCAACATATTTTTTTCCTTGCAGAGCAGATCTTCAACTGGGATGCAGTTATTTTGCAGCAGTTGCTGGCAGAATAGTGTCAAAAGGAGAGAAGAGCACATACTGAGGGAATTCCTTCCTCAGAGGACTTCTAGGCAAGAAGTTCGAATTTTCTTAGCAGAGCAACAGTAGTTGTGTGTGGGATTTCTCACTCCAGAAGGGAGTGTGAATAGTTGGCTAGCAGTTATGCAGAGGAGAAGAGGAAGCAGTTCGACCTTTTTCAGGAGAGATGGCATTAGTTGGGTTGAGAGATCAAGATCGGTTGGATGGAGCCTCCAACTATGTGATATGGAAGGCTAGGATTTCCTGCCTTCTACATGAGCATGATCTCAAAACTTATGTCAATAACGTGGTAGCTGTACCCGCCGATGCAGATTCGCTCAAGAGAATCATGCTCGACGATGGCGAGAACTAAGAGAATCATTCTCGACGGAGTTCGAGATCATGTAGTATCCCATATCGCTGGCAAGGATACTGCCCGGCAGATGTGGGAAGCATTGGATACATCGTACGAAGATCTTCCGAGCAGCGGAAGATGTACTTAGAGGAGAAGCTACAATGCACGAGGATGAAGAAAGGGGAGTGTGTAGATCCCTTCTTTACAAGGCTTTAGGATGTTTGGGACCAACTGGCTTCAGTAGGGTCAACGCCCCAACCCTCTGAGTTTGTACAATTAGCGCTAAATAGCATTAAAGATTGGCAACTTTTCATCTAGAGTATCCTAGGCAGAGAAAAACCGCCAAATTGGGAACGTGTGTGAGCTGATTTGCAGCAGGAGGAAATGAGGCGTGATCTGGTGAAGGCCACCATCAGTGGTAGTAGCAGCAATGGGACGAAGGGAGTGAAGGAAGAAGAGGATGTGGCCCTTGCATCAAAGGGGTGGCAGGAGAAACACAAAAGAAAGAAGGATATTTCGAAGATCAAGTGCTTTAGGTGTGCTGAGATGGGCCACTATAGCACTCAGTGTCCTCTCAGAATGTCCTCTCAGAAAGAAGGACAAGGAGGACAAGCAGGATCAGCAAGCTGCATTCGTATAGATCGACAAGCTGTCCTCTAGACTAGAGGAAGAGTTTCCCATGATTGCCGAGATGCCTCCAGGGGTGAGGTGGGGCAATCTGGAGTTGTAGCCCTAGAGAGCTACAAGATGAGAAAGATACTTGAGTCCACCTCTTGGATCAAGACTGTTGACACCTAATTCTCACGATTGGGTGAATTTATGTAAATAGTTAAATTAGGAATGTGAACAGTCATCAGGAGATGAACTGAGCAGTCACACCCTTTTGTATATAACAATAACATACCTAATGAAATAAATCGAATCAGTTTTACTGCCTATTGGAGTTACTGTCTGGCCTGACATGGTATCAGAGCCAGTTCTCAAAATAGTTGTAACTCCCTTCATTTTTGCTACTGTGGTCTGTACGCTGGGCTGAGCACTTTGTCCATTGAGCGCTGTCCTCTGTCGTTCTGACCTGAGCACTGTTCTGACTAAGCTCTGTCCTCTGCGTTGTGTTTCATTGCCTCAACGCCTCTGTCCTCAACGTCTTTGGTGCCTCCACGCTGTTGAATTGACTGTGTTTGGTGATGGTTATCAGCACAATTGAACGTTGTTCATTCCTTACTCTGTTTATTCCTTACTGAGGCTGCGTTAATAACGCTATTCATTCCTTACTACCGCGCTTCTATGTTTGAATTCAAAAAAACCTACTGAAAACCTCTACTCGATCTTCACATTAATCACGTTCTTGATCTCCTCTTCTGTAAACTTGGGGACAGTGACCTTAAGCACGCCATTCTTCATCTGCGCTTTGATTTGATCCAGCTTGTACACTTTTGGGGGAAGTTCGATGTGGCTACTGTATTTCTGTTTACTGCCATCCAATTCTGCCTCTGAGAGCTTAGAATATTTGTTGATTTTTCTGATATTTCTTTAACACTACACTGCTGGTTTGAGATATCTATTGAGGATTTGCAGAGGAAATTTAGCGTGGAATGCTAGATTAAAGAAAAAGTCGAACGAATGGGCCTATAATGCCAGACTGGACGCCGATTCAGTGAAATGCCCAACGTGTTTACTGCTTCCTCAAGCATTTCGTTTCGTTGAGCAGTAAGGGAGCTGATTCGAATTTTAATGATAATGTCATATGGTTTAAAGACCCTGGTTCGAATTTTTGCTTGAGCGCTTGATGTCAGAGATGTTGGGTGTAAACCTAGACCACCCAAATCTCTCTTTCAGTCGGGGTTTGTTATAAATATAGCTCAGCATGAAGCCTGTTCGAATCGCGGACCTGGTTGATTTTTGGGTTGAAATTAAGGCCGCAGATTTCAATTACTTAATTGGAGGATTCAAAATTTAAGCCTTAATCGCGGACAGTGTTGGGTTTGATTAGTTTGAAATGGTATATAATGCATTTTTTTGGGCAGCGAGGTATAATGTTTGTAATATTTGAAAACACATACATATGTATTACACCATAGTGTTGGTTTCATAAAGTTGTTTTCAAAGTGACTAACATAGTTAACGCCCCTGCGTTTGACTGTGTTTAATATATTGTTTGAGGCCAGAATACATTTTGATATCAGAATCAATTTTCTTTTAGTAGCAGAAGTATTTTTATAGCTCTTGGATTTTACAATGCATTCAATCATATCTATGGTGGGAATAGTTCTCACTGGCAAGGAGAACTATCCTGAATGGTCCCGGATGATAAAACACACCCTCATCTTCAATGAGTTATGGAAAGGAGTGTGTGTCGGAGAAGGAGACAATGACCCAGTACAGCCTATCTCAGACAAAGAGCTCGTCATTTGGGAAAACAAGAACAACAAAGCTTATGCAATAATTGCAGCATCTGTAAATGAAGAGGTGAGTCTCCATATTTCCTCATATTCAACTACCTTTGAAGCCTTACAAAAGCTGAAATAACTCTATGACTCACATTCTACACTTGAAGTTGTTCAACTCATGATTAAACTCTTCACTCTTGAATTGAAAAATAATGATCCTTTTGTTCTTACATCTGAAGTAAAGTCTATAATGCATGATATCAAATCTACTAAGGTTGAATTGGATATTCCTCTTGTCGCTTTTCTCAAAGCACTTTATCCTACTTACTCCAATTACCTTGAGTCATTGCGAGCAAATGGAAATCTCAAATATATAACCTTTGACTCTCTTGTGAAAAAGTTTGTTGAAAGAGAGAAAGCTTTTGGAAAGAAGACAGCCCCTGAATCTTCTGAAGAGACTATGTGCCTTGCTCATA
>APFE031064207.1:428795-461524 GCA_000404065.3 Pinus taeda
ATAAAGAATAGATGTCCATCTAGTGCTATAAGAAACAAGACTCCTTATGGATTGTGGTATGGACATGTTCCTTCGGTCAAACATCTCAGGATTTTTGGTTCCACCTGTTATGCTTTGATACCAAAGGTACATATAAACAAACTTGGTGCTAGAAGTCGTAAGTGTATTTTCTTGGGGTATTCAAATACCTCCAAAGCATACCGCCTCTATGATGAAGAAAATAAAAAGTTTGTTATATCTAGAGATGTAATTTTTCTTGAATCATCAAAATCTGACAATGTTGTTGAGCGGCAACTTGATCGCTTGGATAGATTCGCAAAAATGAAATCATTTCAAGAATTTGAAAACCAGATTCCACATCTTGAAGGGGGGATTCCTATACTAGATCAACATGTGGAATCTTCTTCTGAAGAACACTCTCCCCCGAATGAAACTCCAACAACGGATGATGCTTTAAGTGATGTAATTGATAGAATTGGGAGATTCAATCTTGATTCAGTCCCAACGCAATCAAAAGAGCAGCCTGGACCATCTGAAAAAGGTCCCCTAAAGTGGCTGACAAAGACACTTGAAAGTGTTCATCATGATGAAATTGGGAAAACAGGAACCAAAAATTCAAACCGGCAAAATGGAGGTGAGGTAGATGACTCTAATTCACCTGTTGATATGGATGTTTCTTATGATTGTGAATTGAACTTGTTTACAGATTTTGAACCAACTTCCTTTAAAGAAGTTGCTTCTCATGATGAATGGAAAGAAGCAATGCAAAAGGAGTATGATGCCATCATAAAGAACGACACTTGGAAGCTGGTTGATCCTCCATTTGGTACCAAACCAATCGGCTGCAAGTGGGTCTACAAGAACAAGTACAAAGCTGATGGCTCACTTGACAAGCACAAACCTAGGCTTGTGGCAAAAGGGTTTGCACAGAAGGAAGGGGTCGATTATGAGGAAACTTTTTCCCCCACAGCAAAATGGGCCACCATCCGGACACTCTTTGCACTAACAGCTCAGAACGGTTGGAAAGTCCATCAAATGGACGTAAAAACTATCTTTTTGAATGGAGATCTAAAAGAGAATGTTTTTATGTCCCAGCCTGAAGGATTTGCTGTGAAAGGACATGAACATAAAGTATGCAAACTTGTGAAGTCCTTGTATGGCCTCAAACAAGCACCGGGAGCCTGGTATGAAAAACTAACTGAGAATCTCCTGAAACTCAACTTCAATCATTTTGATCTTGATGATGCAACTTTATTTGTCAAGAAAGTTGGCAAAACAGTTGTATATCTTGTGGTATATGTAGATGATCTTTTAATGACAGGGAACAATGAAAGCTACATTGCATCCATAAAGAAGGAATTGGGGAAAAGTTTTGAAATGACTGAATTGGGCTATGTTCATTACTATCTTGGTATTGAAGTAACCCAACATCCAAATTCCATATTTCTTTCTCAAAAGAAATACATTGGAGATTTGTTAAACAGATTTGGCATGACAGAGTGCAATCCTCTTTCTACTCCAATGGAACAAAACTTAAAGCTCACATCTATTGAAAGAAAGGAATTTGAGGATGCAACAAAGTACAGACAGCTTATAGGAAGTCTCATCTATCTCACTACTACTAGACCAGACATTTCATTTGCTGTTGGAATCCTCTCCAGGTTTATGCAAAAGCCTTGTGAGGGATATTGGTCTGCTGCAAAAAGAGTTCTAAAGTACTTGAAGGGAACTCAAGACTTTGGAATCAAATACACACAGGTGGATGACTTCAATTTGATCGGATACTCTGATTCAAACTTCGATGGAGACAAAGAAACTGGGGTATCTACTTCAGGATATGCTTTGAGTCTTGGATCAGGAGCTGTCTCCTGGAGATCACGTAAACAATCAGTTCCAGCAGATTCCACAACAGAAGCAGAATACGTGGCAGCAGCTGAAGCAACAAAAGAAATTGTGTGGCTCAGGAAAATTCTTGAAGATTTGCAGGTAAAACAAATACAATCAACTCCACTCATGATTGACAACACCTCTGCTATAAAGTTGGCCAAGAACCCAAAGTTCCATGATCGAACAAAGCACATCAATACTAAATATCATCTGATCCGACATCATGTTGAGGCCAAAACAATCCATCTCCGTCACTGTTCCACAAATGAGCAAATTGCAAACATCTTCACCAAAGCGCTTGGAAGAGAAAAGCTTGAAAGATTCATTACGATGCTTGGACTCACCAACATCCCTTCAGATTAAGGGGAGGATTGTTGACACCTAATCCTCACGATTGAGTGAATTTATGTAAATAGTTAAATTAGGAATGTGAACAGTCATCAGGAGATGAACCGAGCAGTCACACCCTTTTGTATATAACAATAACATACCTAATGAAATAAATCGAATCAGTTTTACTGCCTATTGGAGTTACTGCCTGGCCTGACAAAGACCTTGCTACGAGAGCCCATAGTCAGCAATAACAGGATGGACCAGTGGCGGTTGGTGCAGTCAGATGCCAAATTAACAGATGCAGTAGCTAGTAGCAGTCTGAGACTCAGCAGTGCAGAGCAGAGTTGGCAGTAGTGCAGTTGACATAGAGTAGAGTAAGCAGTAGCACAAAGGCTTTAGTGACAGCGCAAAGGCTAGCAACAATCAGAAATCAGACAACGGATGCATCATACTGACCATAGTTGGTTCAGTGTTTTGGATGCTTTTCCGTTGCAGATGTTGTAGTTGCAACAACAGTAGATGGGATGGGTTGCAATGCAGATGTAGTGTTGGCAGTAGTTCAATAGGGGCGGCAGCAGCACAGATGCAGCTCATATAAGAGTTGTGTAGTAGTTGGTGGGCAATAGTGCCAAACATCAACAACGCAGTAGGAGATGGTGCAGAGACAGTGATTCTTCAATGGGTTGCAACACTAGAGCACATTCCTCACTAAGAGGGAGTGTTGATTTTTGTAGCATCAAATGTGCTCTTGCCTTGACATTTTGCAAAGAGGCTAAGACATGCATTCTCGATTACCCCGAAATCGTTTGGGAAAATTCCACCTAAAGATGATTTAATTAAAATAATTAACTTTTTTAAATGGTTCCTAAGTCTAAACTAAGGAAATTTGGTTAATTAAAGGGCATTAATTAAATCATGTGTGAATCTTCTAGAAGAAGATGATGATCAACTCCCAGTTAATCTTAGCCATTGATTATGTTTTAATCTTGGCCATTGGTGCTCCAACGAGAGATTATAAAGAGTTCGACAGGCACTTAGAGAACACACTTGTACAATTCAATTTTGCTGGGAAGTTGATTTCCTGAGTAGTAGTTGTGAGTTGCCGGAAGTGACTTAGTAAAGTTGAAGCAGTGAGAGAGGGGTAGGGATAGTAGACCAAAGGAGAGTTTTCCATATCTGGGGAGTGCAAGGCAGAGAAGAAAGAGAGAGGTTCAGCGAGGCAACGCAGGGCTTCAGAGGAAGTCTGAGATTCGGCTAGGAAAGTCGAATTCCAAAACCAGAAGCTAAGGTGTGAGACCGGAGGACCAGAGGATCGAAGTTCCAGCCAGCAGGAGATTAGAGGAGGTGACGCAGAGCCAAGAGACTATGACACAAACTTGCGTAGGCTGATGCAGAGCCAAGAGACTATGACGATGACCTGTGTAGGCTGACGCAGAGGCTATGCAGTGTGAGATTTTTATCACTATCTCCTTGTTAGTATTTCTCTGTATCAAATTGCCAGTTTGAGCATCTAAAGATTTGTACTCTAATTACTATTGCATAATAAATAAAACCCTCAGCTACTGCACCAATTTTCCCACAATGGGTTTTTTCGGGGATATTTATCTAAAAACAACAGTGTATATGTGTATGCTTATTTCTCTCCAGTGCAGTATTTAGTTTCCACAGTGCTTTATTTTCTATAGACTGCAGTGTATGTATTTCAATATTTTCTGTAGAAAACTGCAAGTAATTTGTCCAAGTAATTTATCCAAGTAATTTAACAAATAGGAGAAATATCATTAGTGTGATGTAGTAGGTTTTAGGTCACCGATTTTTCACACTAAATGTGTTTGTCCCGACCATCTTTTGCATTTTGCGGTACACTTTCCTGTTGAATGTGGCCATATATGCCCTTATCTTTCTTTTTAGCTGCATCAACCTCCAAGCTTCATTCCAGGCCATGACCCAAGTTGTGGGCAAGGGGAAGCGGCACTCTAACCCTATGTGGACCTAGTGGAGAAATGTGGACCCAGGTGGGAGAAATGATGAATGGGATAATAATGAATGGAAAGAGGGTAATATAAACGGACAAGGGAATGGGACCACTCAACCAAAATCAGGATTTCCCATGAAATGCCATCCCTAGAGCAAAATGATAAGTAAAAGAGATCCCACGGGACTAGAATCCAAGGTTAATACCTAAAAGGGGTATAGGGGACAAGAGCATAGACCTAGTCAATTCTTTCTTCCAAATCCCCCCATTAATCCAAGCCCAGAAGTGTCCATGATAAACAAACTACAATACTCAATTTCCAAATGACAAGCCATACCTTTAGGTTTGGGAGGCCCACCTTCAAACATACGATCATGGCAGATGGGCGAGGGACAACATGATTGGCTCAGGTGGCAGAGTAATGGAACAATGAGCTAGTTGGTGGTTGCAAGGGGTTGCTGGCTTTTGGTTGAGGACCATCTTGGAGAAAAAAATTCTCCTAGGGATATTACCCACAAAATGGTGGGTAAGAGACCCACTGGAGGAATGTGGCCCCAGGTTGGAGAAATGATGAATGAGATAATAATGAGTGGAAATGGGGTAATATATTCGGATGATAGAGCAAGACCACACAACGAAAATCAAGGTTTCCCGTGAAATACCATCCTTAAAGCCAAATGGTCAGTAAAAGAGATCCTACGGGACTAAAATCCAAGGATAACATCTAATAGGGGTCTAAAGCAGAAGAGCACAGACCTAGTCCACTCTTTCCGCCGAATCCCCCCATTAATCCGTGCCCAGAAGTGTCCATGATAAGCAAACTACAATATTCAATTACCAAATGACAAAGCATACCTTTAGGTTCGAGAGGCCCACCTTCAAACATATGATCATGGCAGATGGGTGAGGGACCACATCGCTGGCTCCGGTGGCGGAGAAATAGCACAATAAGCTAGTTCGTGGCTATAAGGGGCTATTGCCTGCCGACTAAGGACCATCTTGGAGAAAACAATTCTCCTAGGGATATCACCAACTATATAGTGGGTAACATCTAGCTCTAACTAGGACGTGATCTCTCAAAGAAGTGGATGAAGCTATTTGAACGAGAGGTCACGAGAATGCCAACAATCTCTTGGTTACCATAGACCTGTTACCTTCACATATAATAGATGAAAAACACAAGGCATCATGCTTTCGCGACGTCTCATGATCGCACATGCTTAATGTTAGGCCGTAAAATCAATAGAAAAGTAAAATATGCAAATTTTAATTTTAGATGCATCTAATCTAACATGAGAAATATCATATAATGTTAGTTCTAATGGGAAAATGAGCATGCAATGCATCCTATCGTAATATGCATATAATAAGGCTAATACTAAGTGTAATCATAAAGCTAGTGCAACCAACATATCATCACATCAATATACATATGCCTACCAGTATGATTACTCGTGTAGCAACTCCAAATCGAATATGGACATAGTCACATGGCGGATGAAGCGGGTGGGAGGTGGGAAAATATGATCTCCATTCGAGGTAAAGGGAAGTCCTAGGAGAAAGAAAATAGGTCAATCTAGAGGTCCCGGACTTTCCTTCTAGGTACACCATGGTGGAATGAATGATCACTCCCAAGAACTCCTTATCACAATCATTGTCTATAATATCATGCTTTGTACATGCCACAAGGTTGTGATGAGAGGGCAACGAAAGAAAGTGTGCAACAAATGGGTTCCTCAAGGTGATGGTCACATTGGAAAGGGGAGATCATGGAGTGATCAAAACCTTGAGGGTGTGTCCAAGAAAGTAAAATATAATCAATGAGGGCTCTTCCTTGACACTATACTTGGGCTCATGGTTACTTGAGATCATATGACAAGAAGTGAGGGAATCACTTGATGAAGACTCAAGATGATGAACAATGGAAAAGGGCAAAGGGTAAGGTGAAGTCTCAACGGGATCATTTTTCCTAAAAATCCAACTCTAAAGGCTCGAGTGATTTGAATATACTCCCAAAATCATAAGGAAGGTAGGTAAGAGCGAGGACCTTATCAATCCTATAATTGCTGATACCAAAGATAGGTTCTTCCAAAAAAGGAGAATCAATCATCCCCAATTGCACCTTTTCATGCAAGGGAAAATGATAATTCTCCTTCCCAAAGATATTGGTGGATATGTCCTCATAAATAATGCCCGGGAGAAAGGGAGGACCGCTCTCAACCTCATCCTCCCTGTCAGTGTCATAAACAGGAGCACAATCAAATTGAGCACCAACAACTTCCCATTTCTCTTTTTCAATACGGAAATAATCTTCAATGTCATCCTCTAAGGGGCTAATGGGACCACCTTCCTCAAGGTTCTCAAAAGGAGAATCGTCAAGAGTACTATCCTTGAGAAAGGTAAGGTTAGTCTCAACTTCACTTCCCATAGACTTATTTTTCTCAACACACATGTTCTCAAAGTCATTCGGTTCGTCATGTGGACCTGACGAAGATTGATCATCACCTAGATTACCAAAGATTTCACCAACCCCCCTTTCCAAGGTCTTGTCACATATAACCGAAGGATGGTTCTCTTCAGACATTAAAGGGGAACCTGAGGAATCATCCACACCTTTACCAAGACTCTTTTCAGTATTATTCCTTTCATCACGTAGCCTTGCCTCAAAGGGGTATCTATGAGCTATCCAGTATTCATGAGGGGTGCTACCCCATCTTTCTAAGAAGAAATCTTCAAAATATTCATATTCAATGGCAATCTCAAGGGCGAGTCCATCGTACCAATCTTTAGCTTTGACCTACAAATGATAAGGCCAACAGTCTCATGATTGTGTCCTCATTTTCAATACTCGTCAGGGCTAAAGCCTAAGAGAATTCATCAAGATGCGCATTGGGATCTTAATTAGGACTTCCTTTGAATTTAGGCATCCAACCTCTCATCCACTTCTTGATTTCAGGGTGCTCTAGAGCTTCTTTAGGACTATGGTCATCATAGGGAGAATGAGGAATCTCGAAATGGCACATTTCTCAGGATTTTTACACATTAGAATTGAAAATGGAGTTTCCAGGGTGAATGTAGGTGCCTTCATAGATGCTTGCTTCACCCTATAAGCATTAACCTTGAAGTTGAATGGAGAAGCAGGGCTTCGTACTTCCAATGGAGTTGCCAATAATAATATGTCAATATGTCGTATGGGGAAAAAACACACATTCCATGTCCCCGACAATGGCGCCAAAATGTTACCACTCAAATTACTAGGGGTCATAAAAGAGATTCCTAAAGGGAAACTACTAGATCAAAGGGAAACGATGGAAGCTTAGCCCACTGTCATCTCAACTAAGACTCCTTACTCTTACGGACTTTCACCAATTGGAGGAGACCCAGTATATATATAGAGGGTCACTTGACAAGGATAAATCGACCAATGGATATGAAGAGACCCTTATAATCCTTTTCCTTGAAGGGGTTTTAAGAAATGAGCTTTCTTCCTTGACAAGCAAGGTACAAAGATTTCTAGGAGGAGGTGAGGACTTGAGGGTTAGGTTTAGAGGAATATGCCTTATGAAGGAGTTTCCCAAACCAAAAATCCTTATTCACCTTGACTTCTCAAATGCTTTTTGAAGAATTGACCTTTCAAAGGTGTGGGACCACATGGGACCAAGTGGACTCGGCCTAGGTCAACAGGGAAGAATCTAGAAACCAATGATGTTCTTAACCCAGACAAGGCAAGGGAAATGATCAAAGAAAGAATTTTCACTTAAAGGTGTCAAATTGATCATGTGAGGCACTAGCCTTGGGAACTCTAGGGCAAAGTTTGATCTTGGAGCTAGGGCTTGGGTTATCTCACAACTCCACTGTCAGAATGGCTTCAAAAATGGAAGAGGCCTTGAGGACACATCAACGTCGGAGACGCTAGGAGATCGAACTTTTTGGAGGGCTACTTTGTCGAGAAAGTGATGCACTAGGTGACTGTAATGTTCCAAACTTAAATAAACAGTGATATGCAAAGAAAAAACGATTTATACACAAAAAATTTCAACAATTAGTAAATGCTCATAAAAACTCCAGAAGTAAAACTAGCTGAGCCATTTTATTAATCAATGGAGCAAGTACAATAATATGGAGGAATGCACCTGGGCTTGCCTCGATGGCAAGCCTGACAAAAGCCAAGTGATGAGACAATGATATCAAGTACTGGAAAATGACTGCTTCTTTAATGCTCTACGCTGCTTAGAAAACTCCATTGCTAGTGGGAAAGGAACTACAAGAACTTCTGCTATTCGGAAAATGCTGCAAAATCAGCCCCAAGCTCCTTGACCAAAACCCACAAAAACCCATAAAGGGTTTGGTCTAATTCCAAGCCAAAGTTGAACCCACAAAATCATGCAAATTCCCTAGCTAATTAGCAATTCGCCTGTTATAAGAATTACGATTTCAGGTTTGAATATCGTCTAGAAAATTCTAAAATTTTAACCACAAACTCCTCTTAGAAAACCCAAGAAAAACACAGAAATGGTTTGTCCAGATTTTGAACTCCCAAAATCAACCCCCAAGAGGCCCTACGCCCTCCAAACTACTAAAGCACACAACCTACAAAGATGCCAACAAAATTCTCCTCCAAGGCTCCAGAAGAGTAGCAATCTCCTCCACAGATGTTTCCCTTGTCTCTGCTGACAAGGATCAGCCACAAAAGCTGAGTCTCTACCTCCTACGTGTGCATAATATCCTCCCTCTGCATTGGCCCAGGAAGTGCGAAGTCACACTGAATAGAAGCTCTCTCCTCCAGCTCCAAAACTCATCCAAATGGCAACCAAACACACAAGCCTCTCCAGAATTTCTCCCGGTCAAATCTCCTTTGAAAGATGTCTTAATCACAACTCGACCTCTCCTCGCTACGTCCTCCAGAATTACACACCACCTGGAGATGATGAATACAACTACTGGAAATCACAATGAGAACCTTTACCAAAAGAATGTAGATGAGCCTCTCTAGGGTGGCACTCGAAGTCCCCCCAAGAAAGGGTGAGCTCTCTACTTGAAGAACTCTTGCTAAACAGTGAGTGACTCAGAAGTAGCTCGAGAAACCAAAGAGAAATTCAATATGCCAAAAGATGAATGAAAATGAGGAGAGTTGCCTTCCTTATATAAATTTTGTGGAGCACTTTTCCCTCCAATTTTACCTCCATCGTGGGGCCTCACTTAACCAGCTCCACGCAAACTGAACTAGGGAGTGTGTATTTCCCTAGTGTGGATGGTCCCCCTGTGTAATTTAACCACAAAAAAATAACTTCTCCTATGTCTAATCACCTAATAAAAATCAAATGGGCACCACTATCTCCAAAATTGGCCCCCAAAATGAAATATTTAGTCTTGTTCCAAATTAATTTAGGAAGGGACATGACAGTGACCCAACTTGACTAGACCTAGAAGAAGGTGAAAAATAGTTGATTTTTGAGTGACCACCTCTAGGTAGATCAGTGCCTTAGTCTTGGGAGAATGGGTTCTAGGATAAACATGAATGAGTACCTTGTTTCTTGATCAAGGAGGCCTTAAGACTACTTTGCTTGTCTTCTAGGACAAGGGGAAGCAACCTTACAGCTTTATACTTCGACTTGCAAAAGGTGATGGCTTATCAAAATAAATTCGTTAGTAGAATTATCTCTAGGAAATTTCATTCAAAATTACATGGCCCATACATTGAGAGATACTATATAGAGACAAAATTCCACAATTTAAGCAATAAATACACACAACAATTAGCCCTAAAAATAGCGAAATTCCCAATCCAACGTATATGAAAAAATAAAATAAGAATAGCATTAAAAGCATGTACTTACATGTAATCGAACATATCCAACCATCAACAATTTGACAATAGAGAAGCTCCGAGATAAGATAAACCAAATCCAAACATCAGAATTCATCCATAAAGCTCCAATTCATCCTCCAAGAAAAAGTGCGAAATTCTCAAGAGAGAAAAGAGATCCAATCCAAAGAGATGATGAAAAAATGAACTCATCTCACTTGTATTTATACACTAGTTAGGAGTTCAAATTAGTCCCTTAGGCCTACATAATCCCAAAAAATAAAATATTGTAATAATAACCTAATTTTTGGTGACAAGCCCACCAAACTAGCTCATAAATGAAATAATAAGCCTCTTAAGAGGTCAAATGATAAATAATACATGTTGTAGGACCCTCCAAGAGGTTTGATGAGGTCCATAGGTGCCACAATGAAGAATAGGACCCTCAAAAGCCATGGACAAGGGGTTGGCCCCTTGTTCTCCAAACAACAAACCTGTGATGCTCCCAGTGGGTATGGGGGCACAATAACAACCTCATGGGTCTCCAAATGAGTCGAAGATGCCTGTAGATCATCTGTAAGGGCTCCAATGATGGTATAGGTGATGCCACATCATCTTACAAGTCCTGGGTCAGTTGCCAAGTGCATGGTACATTTATGGGGCTATTGGGTAAAGGTGGACAAGGTGCATCTTCCTCATCCAATAGGTCAATCTCGAGCAATCTCTGAACATCCTTGAGGATTCATAGAGTGTTGTCTACTGTTGTGGAAGCCCATGGCTCTCAACACACACCCTACATGTGCCAATGTAGCCCTCTGGAGGGTTAGACCCCGTATAGGGAGACCAAACCCAAGATGGAGACCATTTGAAATCTTGCATAAGATCCCTGCGTCCTCTAGCCTTCCAATGCAACAAGTCATCAAGGGAATCGAGTAACGAGCTTACAAACCATGGACCACAAATGGGGACTTCATAATGACTGGCCCCGGCCCTTCCATAATGGGCTTCAGGATGTGCTAATGTTTCCAAACTCCAAATGGGGTTAACCAAGTATCCTATTAGGTGGTTTCAACTTCTAAAGGGAATAATGTGTCCAAGGTACATTCTTTAAAAGGTGGTGGTATGTGATAAAGAGGTGAATGGAGTCGGGATGAGAAAGGGTAGCCCTACCCCACATGTTGGGGTAAAAGAGTAGCTAATAAAAGGGAAGCCCACACTTGGGTATTTATTGTATAGGAGGGAGCAATCGTGGTACATGAGGTAACTCGGCCTTGCTTTTTCCACCCTTCTTTATATGCATTTTGCCTTCTATGATTTTTCTTTAGTTAACTGCTCGGGGCTCAAGGGGTAAGAGTATGATGTGTGAGATGTAGCAGTGGATACCTCCTTTTTAAGGTGGGGTGGTTCATTGCCCACCAAGGCTTGGGACAATCATGGGTTCCTATATGATGAAGGAGGCTCATAGAACCTGTAGAAACTAGGGTGATGGCCCTGATGATGGGGTAGAGCTCATGTATTGGCTTCTGCCCACGTGCTAAATGTGTTTGTCCTGAGCATCTTTTGCATTTTCCTGTTGAATGTGTCCAGTTATGCTTTTATCTTTCATTTTCGTTGCATCAACCTCTGGGGCATCATTCTAGGCCTAACCCAAGGTGTGGGCAAGGGGAAGGGGAGAGTTAACCCTATGTGAACCAAGTGGAGGAATGTGGTCCCAGGTGGGAGAAATGATGAATAGGATAATAATGAGTGGAAATGGGGTAATATATGCGGATGAGTGAGCGAGACCACGCAACCAAAATCAGGGTTTCCCGTGAAATACCATCCCTAAAGCCAAATGGTCGCAAAAAGAGATCCCACAGGACTAGAATCCAAGGTTAACATCCAAAAGGGGTCTAAGGGACAAAAGCACAAACCAAGACCACTCTTTCCATTGAATCCCCCCATTAATCCATGCCCAGAAGTGTCCATGATAAGCAAACTACAATACTCAATTACCAAATGACAAGGCATACCTTTAGGTTCGGGAGGCCCACCTTCAAATATACAATCATGGCAGATGGGTGAGGAACCACACGGCTGGCTTAGGTGGCAATGAATGGCACAACGAGCTAGTTGGTGGCTATAAGAGGTTGCTAGCTACCAGCTGAGGACCATCCTGGAGAAAAAATTTCTCCTAGGGATACCACTCACAAAATGGTGGGTAACAGGACCGATAAAGTATCAGTTGGACCAAAAATTAGCCGTTGGAAACAAATAATCTCCAAAAGACCAAGTCAACCTCTCACCCTTCCATGTGTACAAGTCAACTTGGAAGTGGACCAAGGAAGCTGGACTTTGAGGACATTGTGGTGCTATTTCACTTTTTGCCCATTGAAAACTATTATCGAAGGGTAGTCTTGGCCTCTTTTAGGATTCTTGAACCAATTCAACCCCTTGGGGATTAATCATTCTATTTTGTACTATTTCATGGAATTAAGAAAATGCTAAGTCCTAGATTATGAACGACTAACAATACTTTTAATGAGAATCTTACTAGTCGTTAACTAGCCATTAGATATTTTTCTATGAAAGGCCAGGCTCTCCTCCATTGTAATTTTTGTTGTTCACAAATACTATCTAATAAAAGAGAATCTATTTTGCAAAATTTTGTACACTTATTGCTATTGTTATTCAATATTATTTTTATCTCTCTTTTAATATAATTTATCCTAAGATGAATGATCTCTACCACTTAGGAACTAATACACTACATGGAGGCAAGCAACTGAGATATTCCCACTTGTTCATTTAGGTTTTGCAATTGAATCAATCTGAGGCTTTTAAACTACTACAGAAGGGGGATTTACTTTTAAATTAAAGAAAACCAAGCATAGTGGACTTGGTTAGTTCAGTTAGCTGCTGGAGCTAAAAGAAGAATAACTTAACTAGTGAAAGTATGTCCCATCAATATGAATGGAATAGAAACAAATGTAGATTTGAACATAATATCCCTAGGATTATATGATATTCTAATTGATTGTAATGTCCCCATTTTTAGTTTCCTCTATAGTACATCTAGGATGGATTGCCAGGGCCAAGCCACAGGAGTAGGATTACATCATTAGGGTTCACTTGGCGTACTCCATCATTCGCACAACTTGCCTTTTGTTCTGTTGCATTCGAACAACTTCCGTAAACTGAGGTTATTATTGAGCCCGACTTGATTAATTACACTTGAGGTGGCATTCAAGGAGGATTATTTGATGGAAAGCCCCAGTGTAATAGCTCGTTAGAACTGGAACAAGATCACAGGATGGGATGAGGAGTAGAGACTTCTAGTGGCCAAATAAAGTATGGTGAGTGATTTACCATTTTCCCAGATTAAAAGTGACTTTAATTAGTCACTTAATTAAATAAAAAGAGGGAAAATTATTAATCGGAGGAAAAAGGCCAAAAGTGACTTAAGTGAAATAAAATAAAATTAGAATTCATTTAGTTGGAGTCAAAGGGGAGCTTCTAGAATAATACTAAAATAATCAAAATAAGATACTTCTAGAAGCTTGGAGATCCATCTATTGAATCTTTAAAAGGAGGAGGAGGAGATCATTTGAGGACATCTTGATTTTGAGTACCTTCCATTGGTGTAGATTGAAGAATTTGGTTCTCTACTTTGGTAGCCCTAGGACGAAACACTTGGATGATCTAGTGAGGGTGGGTGAAAACCCATCTCTGCCCTTGGTGAATTCACTTAGAATTCATAGGTGCAATCATCAAATCAATTTATTTTGGAGGCCAGATGCAGCATTATTGTAGATCTTTTGAGGCCATCACCTCAATGATTTCCAGTTTCTTGTATCAACATAATTTATATTAATAAAATAAGTTTTAGTTTCACTACATGTGCATCTTGTCAATTTTTAGTTACAGTTTATACCCAGTTTTGCCAATTAATTCTATGGTTCAATTTGTGAAATTTGTTTATTGAATTAATGGCATAAATTTCTGAAGCGATATTCTGCTAAATTTGTATTTGGGATATTACAGTGATATCAAAGTTGTACATCCTGCCATCTTGAGGGTTTATTGCAAATCAACTTTAGAGAAGAACTAGGGTTTAGGAGAAATTAGTACTCGGTGATCCGCATAATCACCCTAGCTAGAATCTCGGCAATTTTGGTGGTTCTCTATAGCCACCCTAATTGGCTTATTTAAAAATAAAAAAAAAAATCTTCCAAAGTTTATTATCCTGGAGGCTCTTTTCGAAGAAGCCACTGTTACAGTCATTTGTTGCAAAACATGGGAAATATGATTAATTAAAGGGTATTAATTAAGTCATATTGAGAATCTCCTAGAAGAAGACATGGATTGAGTTCTAGTTAATCTTAGCCATCGATTATGTTTTAATCTTGGTCGTTGATGTCTCAACGAGATATTATAAGAAGAAATTTGATGGGGGATGGAGAACACACTTGAGCCACCAGTAGTTCGAATTTATTGGCAGATCGAACTCTAGAGTAGCAGCACTGAGTTGCCGAAGAGAGAGCTAGTGAGCTCGAAGCAGTGAGAGAGGGGCAGGGATAGTAAGGTCGAAGGAAACTTTTCCTGTTTTGGTGAGTGCATTGCAAAGAGCAGTGAGTGCGACAGAGAGGCGGCGCAGAGCCAAACAGAGGCAGCATAGTGTTTCAGAGGGGAATCCGTATTTTGCTGGGGAGAAGCAGTGATTCAGAGCCAAAAACTGAAGTGGGAGCCCGGAGGCCAGGAGAGTCCATCTTCCAGACAGCAGTTGATCAGATAGCAAGCGAGACATAGTTCCGAGTTGTGGGATGCAGTACTATGTAGGCTGACGCAGGGATTGCACAGAGGCAGTAGAAAGTAGCTCATCTTGAGCCAAGGTTAGCGTTGGATCACCAGTGGGAGTGAGATTTTTCTCACTAGACTTACTGTCAGTCATTTCTCTGGATGGATTGCTAGATTTGAGCATCCATTGTTTTGTACTCAGATTTACTACTGCATAATAATTAAAACCCTTAGTTGTTGCATCTGTTTTCCCAAGTTGGGTTCTTCCAGGGACATTGGTCCAAAAATCATTGTATGTGCATCTATTCTTCCAACGTTATTTTTCTTCCACAGTATTTTATTTGTGAAGGTTGCAGTGTATTAGTTTCGACATTTACCGTAGAACATAGTAAATAATTTGTTCAATTTATTTAACAAATAGAAGAAACTTAATCAGTTGTTGCAGTAGGATTCGGGTTTTCTGAATTTTCAGATGGTATCAGAGCGTAGATAGAAGCCAGAGAGCTCAGTTGGAGAAGGAAAGAGGAATTTTGAAACTCTGTGTCGGCAGCAGTTCGAAAGGGTCAGTTTTTTAGGAAAGTTGATTTCTCTGAGAGAGTCAACGGAGAATAAAATTTTCCAAATCAAAGATTACCAGAGGCAAAGGTAGAAGCAGTATTTTCCTTGCAAAGCAGATCTTCAGCTGGGACGCAGTTATTTTGCAGTAGTTTGCTAGTGCAAAATAGCGTTAGGAGGAAGGAAGAGCACACACTGTGGGAATTCTTTTCTCAGAGGAATTTTATCTCAGAAGTTCGATTTTTTCCTAGCAAAGCAGCAATAATTGTGAGCAGATTTTCCCACTCCAGCAGGGAGTGCGTATAGTCAGTCAGCAGTTGCACAGAGGAGAAGAGGAATTCGACTTTCTACAGAAATGGCAGCAGCAGGGCTGAGAGATTAGGATCGATTGGAGGGAGCCTCCAACTATGTGATCTGGAAGGCAAGAATTTCCTGTCTTCTGGATGAATACGACCTCAAAACCTACATCGATAGCGTGGTACTTGTACCCGCAGATGCAGATCCACTGAAGGTCTACAAGAAGGAGATGGCGAAAGCAAAGAGGATGATTCTCGATGGGGTTCGGGATCATGTCACATATCTAGCAAAGATATTGCCTGACAAATGTGGGAGCTCTTGCTACACTATGAGGGATCTTCTGAGCAGCGCAAGATGTATCTTGAGGAGAAGCTAAGATGCACAAGGATGCAGAAAGGGGAGCGCATAGATCCCTTCCTCACTAGGCTTCAGGATATTGAAGACCGTCTACAATAGGGTCAGCGCCCCAACCTACAGAATTGGTGCGGTTAGCTCTAAATAGCATTTCCGAAGAATGGCAAGTCTTCATCCAGAGTATTCTGGGCAGAGAAAAGTTGTCAGCTTGGGATCGAATGTGGGTTGATCTGCAGCAGGAGGAGATAAGGTGAGATTTGATGAAGAGCACCATCAGTGGCACCAAAAGCAGCAAAGGGACGAAGCAAGTAGAGGAAAAGGAGAATGTGACCCTCGCATCAAAGAGACAGCAGGAGCAGCACGGGAGGAAGGACATTTCCAAGGTCAAATGCTTTAGATGTGGTGAGCTTGGCTACTACAACACTCAATGTCCTCCTAAGAAGAAGGACAAGGAGGAGAAGCAAGATCAACAAGTTGCATCCGCAAAGATCAATAGGTTGTCTCTAGATTGGAGGAAGAGTTTGTTGTTGATTTGGGGTAGCATCGGATGTGCTCTAGCCATGAAAATTGGTGGAGAGGCTAAAGCACATGAAATATCCAAGACCCAAAAATAGTTTGGGGAAATTCTACCCAGTGAGAGAGATATTAAAATAAATAATATTTTTAATGGGTTCCTAAGTCTAAACTTAGGAAAATAAAAATATTAATGGGTATTAATATAAAATTGGGTTAGAAGGTTCTAAATGACATGGATCAAGCCAAATCTAATCTTAGTCGTTGATTAGACATGTAATCTCGGTCATTGAAGACTCAACAGAAAAAGTATATGAGGAGGCTTGAGGGTCAATTGGACATACACCAGATTGATCAGTCAGTTCGATTTTCTAAAGCGGGGTTTGCTAAGAGAAATCGAACCAGTGATCAGAGTTGCAATGAGGGGTAGTGAGTGCAAAACAGAGAGGCAGAGACAATGTCGGAAGACCATCTTAGAGGCAAAGAGGCAGACGCAGAGCCAACAGAAGCCACGCAGAGGCTAGCAATGACTACGCAGAGGGCCAAAGGGCCTGCGTGAGTGATGCAGAGGCTGCCGAGGTGACGTAGAGGGCCAGAAAGGTTGCGTAGAGCATCAGAGGGCTGACGCAGAGCCTCAGCGAGGCATTGGCGAGAGTTTCGTGGAGCATATTTTCAAAATATCTGCTTCCGAAGAGAGATATTACAGGCAGATAGATTTCTCTATCGAGTGAACCAGTTTGGCCCCTAGTTGTACTCAAGAAAATCTGCTTAATAATAAAACCCTCGGAATTACTGCACCGGTTTTCCCAAGTTCGATTTTTCCGGGGACGATTGTTTCAAAATAACGGTGTCCCTTGTGTGTTTGTCTATTTCTTTCAGTTGATGATCTGTAGATGGTTGGGACTACATTGTGTTTGTTGGAATTTCTAAATCTAACTATTAGAAACCCTTCATGTACTTTTCTTATTTATTTCTGCCTACTTGTTCTGATTAATTAACAAGTTATTTAACATGTAAATACTGAAAATAAATACAAGTACATGCTCAACACATTACAGGTCATCAACTGAAGGAAACAAAACAAGCACACAAGTGACACCGTTGTTTTTGGACCAATGTCCCCGGAAAAACCCAATGGGGGAAAACCGGTGCAACTATCTGAGGGTTTTATTATTATGCAGTTTCTGAATATAATCCAGATGCCAAAACAGGCTCACCCAATAGAGGATAATCTCGACAGTAGTACCTCTCTGCTCGGAAGCAAATATTTCGGCTGAAACCCCGGATAAACACTCCGACAGCTCCCAGTTCCAATCTACCCCACGAAAAACCCAACGTCAACCTCTAGGGACTGCGTCAGCCCTTTCTGGCCCAATGTTTGCCCAATGTCACCCTAACTCACCCTGCATCAACCTCTGTAGGCACTGCGTCAACCCTTAGAGCGTCTGCGTCACCCATGCTGGCTCTCTAAGGCACTGCGCAACTCCTGGCTACCTCTGCGTGAGCCCTGGTTGGCTCTGCGTGAACTTCTAGCTGGCTCTGCATCCCTCTCTCCCGGCTTTTGCATTGATTCTCCTCGTATTATCTCTGCCTCTCTACTTCTATATTCACTACCCCTCAGCTGCAACTCTGATCACTCTTTCAACTTCCTCAGAAAACCATGCCCCAGAAAATCGAAATCTTGATCAACTCAGTGTATTCTCCAAGTGACCCTCAAGCCTCCTTTTATACTTTTCTCGTTGACAAATCAATGACCGAGATTAAGTCCCTAATCAACGACTAATATTAATTCTGGCTTGATCCATGAATTTTGGACACTTCTAACACAGTTTTATATTAATTCACATTAATATTTTATTTTCCCTAAGTTTAGACTTAGGGACTCCATTAAAAATATTAATTATTTTAATATCTCCCAAATTGTTTAGAATCTGCCCAAACAATTTTTGGGTATTGGAGATCTCATGTGCTTTAGCCTCTCCACCAATTTTTGTGGCTAGAGAACATCTGATGCTACCCCAAATCAACACTCCCTCTTAGCGAGGACTGTGCTCTATAATACTCTTCAGTGAGTATCACTCTGATCATCCGACATCGGTCCCTGTGCTGATGCTAGGCCTGCTGCCCAGCATCCTCTACACTATTGCATCATGTATTGCTACCCATGGCCCTGCCACTACCACTGCTGCATCTGTATGGCAACTCCCTCTGCATCCATGCTGCTGCGCATGGCCCCGCCACTACCATTGTTGCATCTGCACTGCAACCCCTCTCATCATGCTACATCGTGTTGCCCATAGCATTGCCACTGCTAATTGTTGCACTACAACTCAGTTACTGAGAAGTATGTAACTAATCTCCCAACTCTGACATCTCCGTCAGGCTAGAAACACTCCCGATGTTGAAGCTCCCTCTATCACCGACAAGTGCTCCCTCTCTGACCTTTGCGCTGCTGCATCAATTCTGTGCATCTCGCACTGCTACCTCACACTGTCCTGGGACTCATGCACTGTAGCTCCCTCTGTCGCTCCATCCGCATTCGTCTCTACTGACATCCGCGAGTACTGCTACTCCTCTTCGAGGCTCCCGTAGCCAGGTATAATCCAAGAGGTTGGGTACCTCAAGGATCCTTCCCCTCATCGCCTGTAATCTGTCTAACTACAGCTCGATGTCTCCCCACTTCTTCTCAAGTGGCACATGAGCACTCATGGCAGAGTCATCATCTGTCTCCACTTCCTTCTTCGCCCTTACTGGCACTACCTTGGTCTCGGAAGCCTCTCCTTTGCTCTTCTTCCTTGGACACTGGCTCGCATAGTGACCCAGTTCCCCACAGTTGAAGCATTTGACCTTGGAGAGGTCCTTCTTCCATTTCTCCTGCTTTCCCTCAGATGCTAGGGCAGCATCCTCCTTTTCCTCCTTGATTCTGATCCCCTTGCCACTGCTTCCCGCCTTGCTTAACCTTCTGATCTCTTCTTGGCGAAGAGATGCCCACATTTCCTCCCAATCTGGAAGGGTCACCCTACCCAGTATGCTCTGGACAAACACTGCCTAGTTTTCTGAGACTGCGTTTAGGGCTTTTCTCACCATCAATTCTTGATCCGGCGTGGCCCCTATGGAAGTCAGCTAATCCCGGATCTCCTTCAATCGACTGAGGAAGATGCCAATCTATTCTCCCTTCTGCATCTGGTATGACCGCAGCTGATTTCCTAGTAGCATCTTCCTCTGCACGGAAGTATGTTGATACAACTTCTTTATGGCCTCCCACATCTCATTTGTCGTATTCTTCTCGGCAATGTGTGGTACTACATGGTCCTTGACCCCATCAAAGATGATGCTCTTGGCCCTCACCATTGCATCCTTGTAATTAGCATTACCAATCGGGTCAACTGGGACCGTTGTTGTCCTCAAGGCGAAGTGCTTGAGACAGTTCCTGTCTAGAACGAATAAGATGTTGGCCTTCCAGACTATGAAGTTTGAGGCTCCATCCAGTCTCACTGCGATCTCGCTACTCCTCTACTTCCCTTATGGAAGTTCTCGGTGTGACTCATACTGAGCCTCGATTTCCTTCCTAGAAACCTCTCTGCCAATGTCAAGATGCCCCCACTCCGCTCCTTAGTGCAGCTGCACCACTGATCCGAATTTCTTGGCTAGAAATCCTCGGTAGCAACTCCCTCCTTCTTGGTCTTGCCCTGTTAGGTATTGTTCTGACTATAGTACCCCACCAACTTCACTCTGCAACTTACCCACAGCCTCCTAAGCCCCACCAAACTGAAGGTTAGAGCTTCTAGGCTCTGCGCAGTCCCGGCACTAGCAAAATCTGGAACTCTTGGTCACATGCGTCAATCCTTCCTGACTGAGAAAGATGACCGGGCAATGTGTAGGTCAAGTCTGCTCCCCTCTACCACTGCACTAATCCTCTTCCCGACTCAAACTTGATGATGCAGGGACTGCGTCACCCCTTCCTTGCTGTTTCTCTGCTAGGAACAACTTATGTCAATGGGGACAGCTGTTTTCTGTTGTTGCTGCTCTACTCGGATGATGTCCTCAGTGCTCCTGTGATCTGCAACCACACTCTGATACCATGTTGGAATTTCTAAGTCTAAATGTTAGAAACCCTTCATGTACTTTTCTGATTTATTTCTGCCTACTTGTTCTGATTAATTAACAAGTTATTTACCATGTAAATACTGAAAATAAATACAAGTACATGCTCAACACATTACAGATCATCAACTGAAGGAAACAAAACAAGTACACAAGTGACACCATTGTTTTTGGACCAATGTCCCCAGAAAAACCCAATGCGGGAAAACTGATGTAGCTATCTGAGGGTTTTATTATTATGCAATTTCTGAATACAATCTGGGTGCCAAACCGGCTCACCCAACAGAGAATAATCTCGGCAGTAGTACCTATCTACTTGGAAATAGATATTCCGGCTGAAACCCTAGATAAACACTCCGACAGCTCCCAGTTCCAATCTGCCCCACGAAAACCCCAGCGTCAGCCTCTAAGGACTACATCAACCCTTTCTGGCCCAGCGTCTGCCCAGCGTCACCCTAGCTCGCCCCACATCAGCCTCTAGAGGCACTGTGTCAACCCTTAGATCCTCTGTGTCGCCCACACTGGCTCTCTGAGGCACTGCGCAGGTCCCGGTTGCCTCTACGTGAACCCTGGCTGGCTCTACTTGAACTTATGGCTAGCTCTACATCCCTCTCTCTCGGCTTCTGCGCTAATTCTCCTGGTACTATCTCTGCCTCTCTGCTTCTATATTCACTACCCCTCAGCTGCAACTATGGTCACTCTTTCGACTTCCTCAACAAACCCTGCCCCAGAAAATCGAAATCTTGATCAACTCGGTGTATTCTCTAAGTGACCCTCAAGCCTCCTTTTATACTTTTCTCGTTGACAAATCAATGGCCGAAATTAAGTCCCTAATCAATGACTAAGATTAATTCTGGCTTGATCCATGACTTTTGGACCCTTCTAACACAGATTCACATTAATATTTTATTTTCCCTAAGTTTAGACTTAGGGACTCCATTAAAAATATTAATTATTTTATATCTCCCAAACTGTTTAAAATCTGCCCAAACCATTTCCGGGTATTGGAGATCTCATGTGCTTTAGCCTCTCCACCAATTTTCATGGTTAGAGCACATCAGATGCTACCCCAAATCAACAATCTTTATTTCAGTATTTATATGGTTAAATAACTTGTTCAATAATTAAACAAGTAGAAGAAATAAACCAGCTAGTGCAAGGAATTTTCAAACGGGTTAGACTTAGAAATTTCAACATGGTATCAGAGGGTTGCAAATCATAGGAGAGTTAAAGGCACCATCTAAATTGGAGAATTTGCAGCAGAAACAACTGTCCTTAGTGACAAAAGTTGTTCCTAAGCAGAAAGCAACAGAGCAAGGGTGACACAAAGGGCCTGCATCATCAGTTGAAGCCAGAGAAGGGACCAGCGGAGAAGCAATGAGTGGCAGAAGAGGCTCACAAAGAGCCACGTCATCCTTCTCAGCCAAGTAGGAGTGACGCAGTTGGCTAGTGGAGCGATTCAGCAACTGTCAGGATTGCGCAGAGCCTAGAGGCTCAGTTCTTCAGTTGCTGGGGCATAGGAAGTTGTGGGCAGATTATGGAGTGTGAAGCTGGTGGGGTGTTGTTGATGTTGAGGCAAAACAGTACCTAACGGGACAGAACCAAGGTAGAAGGGAATCGCTACCTAGGCGGATTTCTAGCCAAGAAAGCCAAATCAGTGTTGCAAAAGCAAAGGTGATTGGAGAGGTGCGATTCAACTGTTGGCAAAAGGATTTCCAGGAGGGAAATCGAGACTCAGAGGGAGTCGAAGAGAGAACTTCTAGGAGGGAAGTAGAGACTCAAAAAAGTCGAAAAGAAGAGCAGAGATGGCCATGAACGAACTAAGGGATTAGGACAGGCTGAACGAGACTCCAACTTTGTTATCTGGAAGGCCAGAATCCTGTCCGTTCTAGATAGACATCACATCAAGGCTTTCACCTTGAGAATGTGGCTATCCCAGTTGACCCAGCTGATAACGAAAAGTATGAGGATGCGATGGCCAAGGCAAAGTGCATAATCCTTGATGTGGTCAAGGATCATGTAATTTAGGATATTGCCAAGAAGAATATGGCAAAGGTGATGTGGGACACCTTGATGACATTGTATCAAGGCACTTTTGTGTAGAGGAAGATGCTACTGGAGAATCAGCTGCAGTCATATTAGATGTAGAATGGGGACCAAATAAATCACTTCCTCAGCAGGTTGCAGGAGATTCGGGACCAACTGACTTCCATAGGGGCCACGCCAAATCAGGAGTTAATGGTGAGGACCGCCCTAAATGCAATCTCTAAGGAGTGGGAGACATTCATCCAAAGCATTTTAGGCAGAGCGAATCTTCCAGATTGGGAAGAACTGTGGGCAGCTCTTCACCAAGAAGAGATCAAACGACTGACCAAGGTAGGAAGTAGTGGCAACGGAGACTGGGTCAAGAAAGAGGAAGAAGAGGATGTGGCTCTGGCATCTACGAGGCAGGAAAGGAAGAGAAAGAAAAAGGACCTCTACAAGATTAAGTGCTTCAACTGTGGGGAGCTGGGCCATTATGCAACCTATTGTCCTAGGAAGAAGAATAGGGGAGAAGCGTCTGACTCCAAGGCAGTGCCAGCTAAGGCGGAAAAGGAGGTAGAGGACGATGACGATTGTTCCATGAGTGCTCATGTACCTCTAGAGAAGAGGTGGGGTGACATCGAGCTATAGTCAGGAGGACTACAGGAGATGAGGGGCAGGATCCTTGAGGTACCCAAACTCTTAGATCATATCCAACTACGGAAGCCCTGAAATGACAGTAGTAGGATGGCGGATGTCGGTAGCAGCGGATGTGGATGAAGCGGCAGAGAGTGCTAGAGTGCAATAATCCCTGGTAGCGCAGAGAAGGTTGCAGCGATGCGAGAGGCACAGAGGAAGTTGCAGCAGTGCAGGAAAGCACAAAGGTGTTTGCAACCGTGCGAGAGGCACAAAGTTTGTTGCAACAGCACAGAGGTAGTAGAGGGAGCACAGGATAGTAGCAGAGAGAGCTTTAGCATCAAGAGGGTTTCTAGCCTAACAAGGATGTCAGTAGTTGGGTAGATCAGTTACCATTGTCTCAGTAACTGAGTTGTAGTGCAGCAGTAGCAGTGGTAGTGCTATGGGCAGCACGATGCAACATGATGAGAGAGGGCTGCAGTGCAGATGTAGTGTTGGGAGGAAGGACCAACAGCAACACAAATGCAGAGGGAGTGGTCATACAGATGTAACAGTGGCAGTGGTAGAGCTGTCGTACAAATGTAACAGTGGCAGTGGTACACGATGCAGCAGTGCAGAGGATGTTGGGCAGGAAGGCCAAGCATCAGCACAGGTACCGGTGCCAGATGATCATGATGAAGCTCAGTGGTGGAGTATTACTAAAGCATATTCCTCGCTAAGAGGGAGTGTTGATTTGGGGTAGCATCAGATGTGCTCTAGCCATGAAAATTGGTGGAGAGGCTAAAGCACATGAGAATCGAGATCTCCAAGACCCATAAATGGTTTGGGGAAATTCTACCCGGTGAGAGAGATATTAAAATAATTAATATTTCTAATGGGTTCCTAAGTCTAAACTTAGGAAAATAAAAATATTAATGGGTATTAATATAAAACTAGGTTAGAAGGTTCTAAATGACATGGATCAAGCCAAATCTAATCTTAGCCATTGATTAGAGATGTAATCTCGGTTGTTGAAGACTCAACAGAAAAAGTGCAAGAGTATGCTTGAGGGTCAGTTCGACATACACCAGATTGATCAGTGAGTTCGATTTTCTAGAGCGGGGTTTGCTAAGAGAAATCGAACCAGTGACCAAAGTTGCAACAAGGGGCAGTGAGTGCATAGCAGAGAGGCAGAGGTAGTGTTGAAAGACCAGCGCAGAGGCAAAGAGGCAGACTCAGAGCTAGCAGAAGCCACGCAGAGGCCAGCAATGATTGCGCAGAGGGCCAGAGGGCTTGTGTGAGTGACACAGAGGCTGCAAAGGTGACATAGAGAGCCAGAAAGGCTATGCAGAGCATCAAAGTGCTGACAGAGAGGGCAGGAGGGTTGACACAAAGCCTCAGAGAGGCGTTAAAGAGAGTTTCGTGGAGCACAGTTTCAGAATGAGAGTTTCATGGAGCATAGTTTTAGAATATCTGCTTCTGAAGAGAGGTATTACTGCCCGATAGATTTCTTTGTCAGGTGAGCCAGTTTGGCACCCAGTTGTACTCAAGAAAATCTTCTTAATAATAAAACCATCAGAACTGTTGCATCGATTTTCCCATGTTGGGTTTTTCCAAGGACGATTGTCCGAAAATAACGGTGTCCCTTATGTGCTTGTCTATTTCTTTCAGTTGATGATCTGTAGATGGTTGAGACTGCATTGTGTTTATTTTAGTATTTACATGGTTAAATAACTTGTTCAGTAATTAAACAAGTAGAAGAAATACACCAGATAGTGCAGGAAAAATTTTAGCAGGTTAGACTTAGAAATTTCAACATTTGCCATGATCACCGATATACCTCCAGGAGTGAGGTGACGTGATTTGGTTTTGTAGCCCCAAAGAGCTACAAGTTGGGTATGATTCTTGAGGCCCACCTCATGAATCAATACCTTGCTACGGGAACCCATAACATGCAATAACAAGATGGATCAGTGGCAGATGGTGCAGTTAGATATCAGAGTGACAGATGCAGTAGCTAGTAGCAGTGAGATACTGGGCAGCGCAGTGCAAAGTTGGCAGTAGTGCAGTTGGCACAGAGCAGAGTTAGCAGCAGCACAGAGGCTCCAGTGGTAGCATAGAGTCTAGCAGCAGTCAGGACTCAGATGACACATGCATCATACCAATCACAATTATTTCAGTATTTTGGATGCTTTTCAGTTATAGTTATTGCAATTGCAGCAGCAGCAGATGGAGAGGGAGTTGCAGTGCAGATGTAGTGTTGGCAGAAGTTGAGCAGGACCAGCAGCAGAATAGATGCAGCGCATACCAAAGTTGCGTAGTAGTTGGTGGGAAGAAGTAGCCAGACATCAGTAGCGTAACAAGAGGTGGTGCAGAGACAGGGTGTTGCTTCAGTGGGTTGCAGCGCTTGAACACATTCCTCCCTAAGAAGGAGTGTTATTTTTTGTAGCATCAGATGTGTTCTAGCCACGAAATTTGGTGGAGAGGCTAGAATACATGTATTCTTCAAAACCCAGAAATCGTTTCTGGAAATTCCACCTAAAGACGACTTAATTAAAATAATTAATCGTTTTTTAATGGTTCCTAAGTCTAAACTTAAGAAATCTAATTAATTAAAGGGTATTAATTAAGCCATGGTGAGAATCTTCTAGAAGAAGACATGGATCAAGTTCTAGTCAATCTTAGCCATCGATTATGTTGTAATCTTGGTCGTTGATGTCTCAATGAGAGATTATAAGAAGAAATTCGATGGGGGAAGGAGAACACAATTGAGCCACTAGTAGTTCAAATTTACTAGCAGATTGAATTCTAGGGCAGCAGCGCTAAGTTGCCGAAGAGAGAGCTAGTGAGCTCAAAGCAATGAGAGAGGGGCAGGGATAGTAAGGTCGGAGGATGTTTTTTCCTATTCCAGTGAGTGCATTGCAAAGAGGTTGTGAGTGCCACAGAGAGGCAGCGCAAAGACACGCAGAGGCAACACAGAGCCACGCAGAGGCAGCGCAGTGCTTCAATGGGGAATCCATATTTTGCTGGGGAGAAGTAGTGATTCACTGCCAGAAGCCGAAGTGGGAGCCCGGAGGCTAGGAGAGTCCATATTCCAGATAACAGTTGATCAGATAGCGAGAGAGATGCAATTCCGAGTTGTGGGACACAGTACTATGTAGGCTAACATAGGGACTGCACAGAGGCAGCAGAGAGCAACTCATCTTGAGCTAAGATCAGTGTCGGATCGCCAGTGGGAGTGAGACTTTTCTCACTAGACTTATTGTCAATCATTTCTCTGTATGGATTGCTAGATTTGAGCATCCATAGTTTTGTACTTAGATTTACTACTACATCATAATTAAAACCCTCAGCGGCTGCACCGATTTTCCCAAGTTGCATTTTTCTGGAGACATTGGTCCAAAAATAACTGTGTACTTGTGTGTGTGCATCTATTCTTTCAGCGTTATTTTTCTTCCACAATATTTTATTTGTGAAGGTTGTAGTGTATTGGTTTCAATATTTACCGTAGAACACAGTAAATAATTTGTTCAATTTATTTAACAAATAGAAGAAACTTAATCTCTTGTTGTAGTAGGATTCGGGGTTTTCTGAATTTTCACAATAACAGCGCTAGAAAATGTGGTGTTGCGGGAAAAATGAAAAGATGAGAAATGAGAAGATGAAGATGATTAAAAAGAATGTCGCAAAGCCAAGGTCCAATAAATTGGTCCCCGACAACAACGCCAAAAAATGTTGTTGCTCAAATTGTACAAGCACCGCAACAACGACTCAGGTCGAGGGTTGTCACCCCGATCCCCAACCTCTCCATTCTATTTGTCTCCCAACAACAGGCTACGGGGGGTAGACCCTATGGAAATGAGACGATGAAGGACAAATTGGGAACCAACAAGCCAGGGAGACACAGCTGAGTGGCCTAGCACTTGGTGAAATCTAGCAAGATTTTAAGGATTAGATTGAATTTGTATATTTGAGACCAGTGCCTTATTGAGTCAACACTCTTGCTTTAATAAAATTGAGACCAAATATTGGATGGAAAACTGTTGCTTCAATGCTTTACTATCCTATATGAAATGAAATTCCTAAGACCTACGTGAAATGCAAAGATCTTGGTTAATTTTAATTAGATGTCTAATCTATGTGTGCCCTTCCTTCAACTATTTTGAAGATGGGCTCCAAAGTAGTTTGTGGGAAGGAGGCCAACAGGAAGCAAGAAAAGGCTTGATTCACGATACCTTTTATTAGGGTCCTATCACTTGATGCCTCTGGCGTTGCAGAGATTGTGGCTCTGACGACTACAAGGTCACCATGTTAACCACTGAAGAGTTGCCAAGGCCCCTCAAGCCAAATGAGAAGGGTTGTCCTAGAAATCTATCAACCAAGATTACGCTTAGAGGTAATTTAGTAAATGCAACTAAACTTAGGATGCAATGCAAGGTGGATTGAGTGAATCTTAAGTTAAGATTTTGTTAACGATTAAGTACTTAGGCTATAATCTTGTGTTAAGGAGACAAGTACTTGATAATGACATTCTCAAGACAATCTTAACCATAAGGAGAAAGTGCTAAATGATACAAGTGCCAATCAAGATACACGATGTATGTTCTAAGAGAAAGATTGTCAATATGCCAAAGATACACAATAACCATAAACCAATGATGGAAAAAGAGACAAGATTGCTTACCCACTAAGAACAATTATCCAACGACCCTTTTATAAGATTAGCAATGTTCTTTAGATAATTAGAAACCCAAAAAAATAATGCCAAATAGATTTCTGAATGACAATGACCATTCAACTTAAGAGATGCTCAACTAAAACAAGAAGATTCACAAATCCTAATCTTAAAGTGCCAATGTAAAGTTATCATTCAATAAGATGTATTACCAATGAAACAAGAATGAGAGCTATACCAAGGCTTTTGTACTAATTAGAGTGATGAAGACCACTAGATCTCAAAAGACAAATGATGTAAAACAAGAAGCGCAACAAGATATTCTTTGATCAAATACTTTAATGCCACTACCCAAATAACACAATTTAGGTGTCTTGATGTTTCAAGTGCTTTGGGAATGAGCTTATAGTGTAAAACTTGAAACCTTTAGAGATCACACAAGGCAAGAATGAGTTAATATCCTTGAGATAATAGAAGCAATGTGACAATAACCCAACAATAAGCTCACTTTAATGTTATAACAGCAGTGGATAAGTTTTTTTATGATAGCAGAGAGTAATTTATGTTTTATGTAATTTCAAAAAATACACACAGCAACCCAATACTAAATCCAATCCCAGAATGGAGCAAGCTTTCTTATGGTAACACTGTTATTATTTCAGACTTCAGCGTAAACAATGTGTGAAATTATTAGAGCCTCTTGGGCAGCAGAAAGCTAACTTGAATCTTTGATGATAATTAGGACAGCAGTGAGATATTTCAATTTTAAATATGCCAAATAGTCCTAAAATCTTTCTTTCCTTTGAGTTAAAATTAGAAAGCTTGAGATAGGGAACTAACAGTGAAAAGTGCTTATGCAATTGATGTATTTTCAAACCTTTGTAATGCCTATGACAGTCATGTGAAAATTTGGATGCCCAAATTTCTACTGCAGCAACTGATTATGTTTCTTCTATTTGTTAATTATCGAACAAAATTATTTATTGCTTCCTACAATAAACACCGAAACTAATATACTGCACCCTTCACCATTTAAATAAAAATGCGGAAACAAGAAATTGAACGAGAAAGAAATACACAACACATCTACACAGTTATTTTTTGACAAATGTCTCCGAAAAAACCCAATGCGAGAAAACCGGTGCAGCAGCTGAGGGTTTTATTATTGTGCAGTAGTAATTCTGAATACAATCTTTGAATGCCTTATTGGCTATCCAGTGCAAAGAATATTACTGACAGAGAGATGAGCGAGATTACCTCACACTATCACTGGGAATCCTGGTTGATCCAACCACTGAATGGCCAGCCCTTGGCTGCCTTTGCATAGTCTCTATGCAATCACTGCGTAGGCCCTATGTCACAGCTATTGGGGTCTGCGTCACTCCTCCCGGCTAATCGATTTGCTTCTAAGAATTCGACTTCTACCTTCCCAGTCTCACACCTCGGCCTCTAGCTCTAGAAATCAATTCTCCAGCAAATTTACGAATCCCTTCTGGGCTTCTGCGTGGCCTTGCATCAGCCTCTTTGGCTCTGCACTGCCTCTGCAAGATCTCTCTCCGCCTTCTCTGCTGAGTATTCCTGGATCAGGAGAAATCTCCAACTGGAACTATCCTTGCCCCTCATTGCAAAAGATCACTTCGAAATTCTATCTGGCAGCAGCTCTACTTCATAAATTTGATCTTTTGAGCTTCACTTGATGTGTTCTCCAAGTGCCCATTGATGTCCTTATAATCTTCAAGTTGAGAACTAACGGCCCAAATTAGATTCTAATCAATGGTCAGATCATTTGGACTCGATCTTCGTCTTCTTCTAAAAGTTTCACCCACAGTTAGATTAATACCCTTTAATTATTTTATTTTCCTAAGTTTAGACTTAGGCACCCATTAAAAATAATTAGTTATTTTAATAAAACTATCTTTGGGTGGAATTTCCCAAAAAGATTTATGGTTATTTGAGAATGCATGTGTTTGGGCCTCCCTGCAAATTTTGAGACTTAGAGCACATCCGATGCTACCAGAAATCAACACCCCCTCTTAGCGAGGAATGTGCTCTAGTAATGCAACCAGCTGAAGCATCACCCTTCTCTATAACATCTCCCTCTGCGCTGCTGATGTCTGACATCACTGCCCACCATATATTGTGCAAATTATTGAACAATTGTTCAGTATGACGCATCTCGTTGTTGGAGTCTGACTGTTGCTAGTCTCTACACTGACCCTCTGAAGCCTCGGCGTTGTTGTTGACCTCTTCTCTGTGCCAACTGCACTACTGCCAACTCTTCTTTGCGCTGCTTAGTCTCTGGCGCTCCTAGCCACTGCAACTCTCTTCGGCACTCCTCTGCACCAATTGACACTGATCCATCCTGCTACTTTTGATCTGGGCTCCCATAGCAAGGAATTGATCCGAGAGGTGGGCTCTTCAAAGATCCTGTCCATCTGCAATCCTTTTTAACTACAACTCTAGATCACCACACCTGCCTCCTCGAGGTATCTGGGCTATCATGGCAAACTCCTCCTCCTTGATCTTTGCGGGTGCAGCCTTTGGATCCTGCTTCTCATCTTTGTCCTTCTTTTCGAGAGGACATTGTGTTGCATAGTGACTGAATTCACCACACCTAAAGCATTTAATCTTTGAGACGTCCTTCTTATGCCTTCGTTGCTCCTGTTGCCCCTTGGATGAGAGGGTTGCATTCTCTTCCTCCTCCTTGGGCTTCAACCCACTACTACTACTTCCATCAAGTTTACACTTGACCAAGTCTCTCCTCAGCTTCTCTTGCTTAAGAGTTGCCCACATTCCTTCCCATTCTGGCAAGTTCTCCCTTCCCAGGACACTTTGGAAAAATACTTGCCACTCCTCTGAAATTGAGTTGAGGGCCAGTGTTACCATCTCGGAAGACTGAGATGTAGACCCCACACATGCTAGCTCATCTCGGGTCTCCTGAAGCTTTACAAGGAACAGATCAATGTGTTCCCCCTTCTGCATCTGCATGGACCTCATCTTCTGCTCTAAGTACATCTTCCGCTGCTTAGAAGATCCTTGATATAGCGTCGACAATGCATCCCACATCTCCTTGGCAGTCCCTCTACCAGCGATGTGATAGACCACATGATCCTTCACTCCGTTGAGAATCATTCTCTTTGTTTTTCCCATCTATCCCTTGTACCTTTTGAGCAGATCTAGATCAGTGGGCACAGGTACCACACTGTCAACGTAGGTCTTGAGAAAATGTTAATCCAGAAGGCATGACATCCTTGCCTTCCAAATCACATAGTTGGATGCACCATCCAACTAATCTTGATCTCTCAACCCACTGGCTGCCATCTCTGCCAATCGAAAAAGTCAAATGACCTCCTCTCTCTTACTACTGCTCAGCAAATGAGAATTCAAATTCCCTGGATAGGAATTCTCTAACGAAGAAATTCCCTCAAGTGTCTCTTCTTTCTTCTGACATCTTTCTACCCAGCAATTGCTTGCAGAAAACTGCATCACACCAGGAACCCCTCTTTGCTGAAGCTTTTGCTGTGTTGCTCCCTCTGTCGTTGAAAAATCTCAATCTAGAAATCCTACCTCTCTGTCAACTCACTTAGAAAAGGATTTACCACGAAAATCTTGCCCTCCTAGCCTGAACTGTGCACTCCCTCAGGAGATTCGATGTGTTGCCTATGCAGCACTTCGACTTCCCTTCTTCCTTCAGCGTTGGGCTCTTCCTGCACGACTCCCTTGTTTTGCCTGCAGCTCTGATACCATGTGAAAATTTGGATGCCCAAATTTCTACTACAGCAATTGATTATGTTTCTTCTATTTGTTAATTATTGAACAAAATTATTTATTGTTTCCTACAGTAAACATCGAAACTAATATACTGCAGCCTTCACCATTTATAAAAATGCGAAAACAAGAAAGAAATACACAACACATCTACACAGTTATTTTTGGACAACTGTCCCCAGAAAAACCCAATGAGGGAAAACCGGTGCAGTAGCTGAGGGTTTTATTATTATGCAGTAGTAATTATGAATACAATCTTTGGATGCCCTACTGGCTATCCAATATAGAGAATATTACTGACAGAGAGATCAGTGAGATTACCTCACACTGTCACTAGAAATCCTGGCTGATCCAGCCACTGAATGGCCAACCCCTGGCTACCCCTGAGCAATATCTACACAATCACTGCGTAGGTCCTGCATCACAGCTACTGGAGTCTACGTCATTCCTCCCAGCTGATTGATTTGCTTCTGAGAATTCAACTTTTGCCCTCTCGGTCTCACACCCGAGCCTCTGGCTCCGGAAATTGATTCTCCAGCAAATTTACGGATTCCTTTTGGGCTTCTGCGCTGCCTCTGTTGAGTATCCCGGATCAGGAGAAATCTCCAACCGGAACTATCCCTGCCCCTCACTGCAGAAGATCACTTTGAAATTCTCTCTGGCAGTTGCTCTGCTTCAGAAATTTGATCTTCTGATCTTCACTTGATGTGTTCTCCAAGTGCCCATAGATGTCCTTCTTATAATCCTCTAGTTGAGAACCAACGGCCCAGATTAGATTCTAATCAATGGATCGGATCATTTGGACACGATCTTCATCTTCTTCTAGAAGTTTCACCCAAAGTTAGATTATACCCTTTAATTATTTTAATTTCCTAAGTTTAGACTTAGGCACCCATTAAAAATAATTAGTTATTTTAATCAATGTTTTAAGACTCCGACTCCGACTCCGACTCGGCCGAGCAATGACTCCGACTCCGACTCCGAAACGGTAATGACTCGGCCGACTCGTTTTCAATGACTCGGTCGTTGTAAAAAATACATTAAATATT
>APFE031064207.1:468041-505146 GCA_000404065.3 Pinus taeda
AAAGTTGGATATAATTTGTAATTTTGTTGAGTTAACTCATTACACTCCTATGTTTTTTGCAGCACAATGGTGGGAGGCTTTTGGTAGCCATTGTCCTGAATTGCAAAAGTTTGCAATTTGTATTTTGAGTCAAACTTGTAGTGCTACTAGGTGTGAGCGCAATTGGTCTGTCTTTTAGAGGATTCACACAAAGAAGAGAAACCGTTTGGATCAAAAACGGTTAAATGATCTAGTCTATGTCCAATACAACCTCCGGCTCAAATGCAACCAATCGCTGAATAAAAGACCTGATTCAGATCCCATTGTGTTGGAAGACATTGATCCAACATCATATTGGGTAGTGGAGAGTCATCCAACAGAGTTTCATTCTGATGAGGATATTGTTATGATTATGAGACGATAGCATCACTCGAACATAATGTTCAGTTGAATGCAGATCTTGATCCACTTGTACCAGCCTCAGCCTCAGGGCCAACAAGTCCTCTAGTTGCAGGAGCTTCCTCTGCTCAGCCACGATAGAAGCACATATATTGTCTATCTCAGCTTGCAGCTGTTGCACAGCGTACTAGTGCTACCACTTCTATAGTTGCAGATGGAGATGATGATGAGGAGGAGCCATGGAGCCCCCTCTCTGACTCTGATACAAAGGTTGATCGAGATGATCTTGGCTCCTCTAGCAATAACCAGTAGTACTGGTCACAATTTAATTTTGTTGTAGAGTCCATTTCTAACCTCCTTGATTATGTGTTTTTGTTTTTATCTCTATATCATCATCATGTATGTATTGAACAGTGCACTGGGTGCCATTTTGATATGGATATATACATGAGCCTACTTTGATTATATGTTGTCTTCTATTTATATTCTAATGCTATGTGTTTCGAAACATGAATGAAAATCTTTAAAATGATGTTTTCTTAAATAATAAAAATAAAAAAATAAAAAAAAAAAATATATATATATATAATATATATATATATATAGATATATTTAATGTATTTTTTACAACCACTGAGTCAATGAAATCGAACCGGCCGAGTCGATAACGAGTCGGAGTCGGAGTCGGAGTTTTAAAACATGGATACATATATGGTATTACTAGGATCATTTACATTACAAACTTGCAGAATGGATTTACAACTCTGATGGGCTAATGATTGATGATGATGAATACAGGGTAATCTAAATGCTCGAGCATGATGGAAACCCTTTGCGAAAAAGTGTACTGCTATAGGGTAGTTGACACAGAGCGGTCAACAGTCCCAATAGTTGTCATCCTCCTCTTATTTATACTTGCTGCCTTCCTTGCTGGGTAGATATGGGAAAAGTTATTTGGATGTAGTGTTGTATATACTTTTTACAAGGACGATAATTACATTCCTTTTAGAGATATAAGTATTAGGTTCTTCAATAAAACAAAAGAATGCACTTGTATTTAAGTTTATAGAGAAAATTTAAAGCATCCAAAAGAAACGCATGCAGGCTGCATCCGTCTAAACTATTTTCACAAATGAAATATAATACATGCAGAAATTTATTTTAAAGACAAGAAAAAGAAGAAAGGGCACTTAATATTGGAACCACTGATCTGATTAAGAAAATAAATCTCAGGATTCATATATTCTACATATAAAAAGTTTTTATGGTCAAGGATATTGCATATTGTCCTCCTCTCAGAAAATGACTTGCTGTAGAGCGGCTGCATGCTTGCAGATCCAGCTAGTTCTTTGTTGAATATTTATAAGTTTCACATGGATTAAAATATGTCCATATTTCTGATGTCAATAGTATTTTCCTTATTTCAATTTGTCTGGGCCTTGTCCATTTGGTGCTTTGACTAGCTAGCCTTTCTTGGGGACTGTTGAAGTATAAGACTTTTCAGTTTGTTGGTTGAATTCAATGTATTTTAATTTCCCTTGATAATAATATATCAAATAAAAATTTAAGAAAAAAAGCATCAAAATATTCTACAATCATTCAATTTTCCTATATGAATCTGTTGAGAAGACCCACACACCCCTTTTCACCATGCATGTAAAGGATATTTCACAGAAACGTTAAACACCGAGACATATGTACTTTTAGCAGTGCTTGGTTTCAACCTCCTGAACAGCATGCATTTACCTATTTGAGCAATTTTGCAACATATTATCATTATGGCCTATGGCAAATTAAAAAGAGCTCCAAAAATAAACATGACCAATGGATTGCAATATCATATTCAGCCTATTGAAAATAAAAAATGGTTCTGCAAAAACAAACAATGTACCACACTAAGGGACCAAATGGACCTGTTGCCACTGCATGCAAAAAGATCCGAGTAATACAAGTAATAGCATAATGACAAAACAGAGGAAAGAAAAAAAACATGGGCAGTTTTCCTAATGAAATTCCAAAAATAAAAGTGTGCAAGATTAAGCAAAATGGGGGTACATATTCAGATCATGACATCCTTTACAAAGAAGAATTGTATGCAACACATTTTAGAATTTCCCAATAAAATCGCTTCAATGTTAAATTTCCTTTTGAATAAAAGACAAAATAGTAGCCAAAACCCTCTTCGAAAGCATACTTACTTTGAATAGATAACTTCCTGTATGGGCATCTAAAGCACTGAAAATATCATCAAGAACGTATATATCTGCACTTTGATAATAAGCTCTCGCTAACTGGACACGCTGTTTTTGTCCACCACTCAAATTGATACCTCTTTCTCCAATTTCAGTTTTATCACCATATGTCATCTGAGAGAGATCATTTTCTAGTGCACATAGCTTTAGGGTATTCTTATATTTAACATGGTCCAACTCTTTTCCAAATAAGATGTTATCTCGAATGGTACCATTCTGTATCCAAGCAGACTGTGCCACATATGCTATGCTACCACCCACCTTCACCTGCATTCAACCAGTTCTGTTGCGTAAACAAATAAAAAGCTTCATCGAAGGACTTCAAAATCTCAGATATTATAAAAATACCAACAGCTAAACTAAACAATCTAACAAGTCATCAGTTTTATAAAATCAAGGAATGGAATATACGTGGAGCACTAAAATAGAATATGTATGGATCAATGCCTAACTAGAATATTCTTGTCCAATGCCCTATTTCATTTGAATCTCATGGGAATTTGTTATTATATTTGCAATATTTATTTTATTTCTTTTGCTAGCAACAATGGAGATTTCGTTTTAAGTTTCTGATTTGATGCTAATGATTTCTCTGTAGTAATTCAACTTTCTCTTTTTCTCAGTGTCATTATCGCTCCACATGTTCTTTTCAAACACAGTTACGCTAGTGCTTTTAAGTTTTAACAATATGGATATTTTGGAGGGTGTCCTCCTCCACTATACTCCAATGATTTAACCAAGAGACTGCATCTTTAGTCCAACCCCCTTTCAGCCTTGAATGACTTTCACTGATGTTTGAGAATTGAAAGGAAGCATTTCATTTTTCATGTAATTAGTTCGTGCTTGTACATTAAATTCCCTACCATAGCCTTAGGCTCAATGGGAAGGAGCCCATCTTCTAAAATGATACTAGCATAAGGTGTATTGCACTTAATTCTAAGGTTATTCTAAATTGTTTTTGGGTTTATACGATTTTCATCCAAGTTTCCTTGGAGATACTACAGCCCCAAGCCTCTCAGCCATACAGAAGCACTGGCGTAACCAAGGTTTTGAAGAGGAGCTTTTTTTTGCCCAAACAAATTACAATAGTTTTCAAGAGCAAAATATGGCTATGCTTCCCAACTATCATTAATTCTTTTTTCAACACTACAGTTCCAATTTAGCTTGTGATGGAAATCAATTCCAAAACTATAGATAGATAGATAGCCCATATGTTAGCTTAATCAGTTGGACCATCTACCAACGGCATCTCACCAATGGGAAGGTCACAGGTTCTAAGCCAATCAAGTCCCTCAGGTAACCAGCCACTCTTGCAGCTAGCATTTGATGTTGTCCTCCATCCAAATATTTTGGGGAAATGCAGGGAATCGTCCAAAGTTTGCCTTCAATATATATCTACATAAATATATATATATATATATATATATATATACTAGAAACATATAAAAAACTAAGATTTCAACAATTAAAACCATTCATATTCAAAAATATACCCAAAAGAAAGTTTTCATTAGTATATACTATATTATAACAGCCCTTGAGTCAACACATGATATGTAAACATTCCACACATATATGATATATATGCATTGCACAAATAAAAAACTAAAAAATGCAAACTACGTGTTACCTCCCAAACCCCTTCAAGATGATGTATGTTCTACAAGGATGCATATCTAACTTCCAAGTGTCCTCCAAGGTGGACAACTGAGCTTGCAACATAAACACTAATCAAATGGACCAAATTTAAAATCAGCCTTAATATTTGAGCAAACAAAGCAAGTTGACCCTGTTACCGCTCAAACTAGCAAGGGTCCTAGGAGGGGATCCTAAAGAGCAACTACTAGGTCAAGAGGCAACGATGGAGTGATAGCCCACTTTCACCTCAGCTAAGGCTCCCTGCTCTTTATGGACTTTCACCGTTGGGAGGAGTCCTAGTATAAGAGGAATCACAAGAAAGTATGAATCAATGATAAGATAGGGTGATTCCTAAAACCTATTCACAAGAGAGACACAATTAAATGGCTTGCTGGCTTAAGCAGCAAGGTGATGGGCTCTCTGGGAAGGGCTAAGAGGATACTTGAGCCTAGGTTTGGAGAATATTGCTTGACAAGAAGCTTCCTCGATGTGGAGGAATGGTTTCTATGCAATCCTTGTGAAATTTGAGTTATAAAGTTGTGGGACCACAAAGAACCAAAATGGACCCAAACTAGGTCAAGGATGTGGAGTTTATCAACACTTGAAGGGCTTGACAAATTTTGGGAGGAGAATAGGATTATAGGACAAAATCTCTTTTGAATTTTCAATGCAATGATCCAAGTGAGGACACTAACCCAAATCAACCTAGGGAAAGAAATGGTCTCGTGTCGAGGGCTTGCAATATCTCAAGATTCCACCATCGTATTCGCTTCAAACTTGGAGGACCTCTTGAGCAAACTTTAACACAGTAGTGGACCAAAATTCAAGGGATTTGGATGGCTGCAAGGAATTTCGCTTGATGCCCTAGGTGACCCTCTAGGGTTAGGCCTGTTGTCGCACAAAGTGTCTAGGCACCGCGACAATGCTCAGACTAAGGGTTGTCACTCTTGATCCTTACTCACTCCGTTTAGACTCTCTCCTAGGCAAGTCAAGGGGGGTAGTCCCTAGGGTAAATGGATGAGAGAGCCGGTGGAATACGAGCTCTAGGAGATTTTAATGATGAACAACTTGATGAATTTAAAGAAAGTCTCGGTCAATTACAACAGATGGATTAAGATAAGACACAATTACAAGATATAAATGACTACAGACCAATGTCTTTTATATTGAATTAACCGTAGGCTAAGTAATAACAAGTCATCCAAAGAAAACTTATAGATGTGGCAAAGTGACGATCATGAACAATTAATGTAAATGCCCAAAACTTTAACATGCAAGAGATTCTAGATTTAAAATAATTTTCACTTAATGACCCAGATCTAGAATTAATTAAACTTTCTCCTATCACCAATATAAATTTTGAAACATTAATTGCACTTGACAATAGAGAAATATAAAAAAATGCATTTAATCACCAAATAACACTAAGGAACTTCAAATTTTGATTTTAATTATTCCTTAGGCAATAACTTTAATGGTCTCTGAAGAAATCAAAATCTTTCTTTTAATGTGACAAAAGTAAAACAAATCAAAGAATTAATAAATTAAAATTTTAATGGGCCATAGGCCACATTAAAATTTTTAATATGAACACGTGAATCCATTTGATTTAATTCCTTCATTATCAGAGAATTTTATATTTAAAAAAAAAAAATAGACTTTTAGATTTTTTGAATTTTTTAAATTTTAGGATTTTTAGATTTTAGGATTTTTTAGAATTTTTAATGTTTTTGGATTTTTTTTAGATTTTTATATTTTTATGATTTAGCAGTTTTTATGATTTTTAAAGTTTTTTAAATGTGAATAAAATAAAATAAAAAGAATCAAAACCATAAAAAAGATATTGAAAAATGTAAAACAAAAAAAAATCAAAATATTAAAAAAAAAAAAATTGAAACTCTAAACTAAAACAAACTAAACAAAAGCTTAAATGAAAATGAAATCTATAATTCTAAACTAAACTAAACTAAATATAAGTAATGAAATCGAACTAAACTAAATAAAACTGATCTCTAACCTAACGCACACATAAAACATAAATTAATTAATTAAAAAAAAAAAAAAAAAAAAAAAAAAAAATTCAAATGCTTTTTGTTGTGCGTGTGTGCAAGTGTGGAACTCAACAGCAGAAGCAAGGTTTGGAGCTTGGACGGAAGGAGGACACAGCAAAGGGTTAATGGTGGGCAGCGATGGATGAAAGAAGTTGCGTGGGGAGGAAGGGAAGGAGCCGCATGTGATCGCAGAAAAATGAAGGACAGCGAGGGCAAGGACGGATTGCGGCAGCGGGGAGAAAGTCTACAGTAGAAAACACAGGTCATGAGGGAGCTCTTCAAAATGGATGGGGATCGAACGAGGATGGATAACAGCAAGAAGAGGGAAATGAGGACTGTGGTTTGGAGGATTACGAAGGGAAATCGAGTTTAGAAGGGGCTGGCCAGCACGCAGAGATACGGAAAGTGGAAGGATGAAGGGACACTCAAAGAGATGGTGAGGTATGCTGGCAGCGTTATGGCAACAAGCTTTGTTTTCTTGCAGGTTGACAGATGCGATGGCAGCAAAATGGAGATGGCAGAAGAGCGAGGAGAGGGTTGCGAGAGCGGCGGAGAAGAAACAGGCTAGCGAACTGAGGAATAACGCAAATCCGATATATGGCAACAAGGACTTAAAAGTAATTTCGAAATGCACAGTGAACCCAAAAACCTAGGCAGTGAATCAATCAACAAAAATGGTGGCCCAGAACCTCTTTAAATCCACCAGAACTTCTTTACAAATTTTCCAGAAATCTTAATTTAAAACTTTGAATCCACTTGCTTCAGATTTAAACCTGAAACCCTCACTAAATTTCCAGATCTGAATTTAAATTTAAACCCCTGGACTACAAAATGTCTGAATAATATCCCTGGAAAAAAATTAATGAACCCAGAGATCCAGATCTTACCCTTCAGGGCCTAGATCTGGACTCTACACAGTTTTCTCCTTCAGATCCGTAGCTGTAAGACAACAAGAAACACCCAAACGATATATACAATGACCCAAAAAGCTAAAACCCAGCAAACCCAAGTCAGAAAACTAAAAATAATTACAGATCTATGCATATGAATCGCAGATCTATCATATCTAGGGAGTGTGAGTCCAACTCTGCTCCCAGATCTGATAATCTAAGGCTCTTAATAGCCAGATTCATCAATTTAGCACGCAAAAAAAATTAAATTTTTAAAGTTTAAAGGAGGTGTTGAACTCAAAACCCTTCATGCATCACTAGTAGAAATATCTTATGATAAACAAGGGATCATATTATGCTGGGCTCTTCGGAAAACACGAATCAGGAGTTGGCTGGTCCAATTGAAAACTTCCCTGAACGCCCGATGATCTAAAAATCAAGATTTTCTTGCAAAACTCAATTCAGCCATCAACATAAAGCGACAAAACAATGATAAAACTCAAACAAATAGAGATATCTGCTATTACGTTCAGAATTTAGATTATATTCAAACCCCGACGATTGAGCAACATACCTGTACTCAAATCACTCTTCAGAAGCTATTGTCAATAGCTAAAAAGAAATTGCGCATGAAAACAAACCATCTTACAGTGTTTCCATGAAGAGTAACACCGACGAAAATTAACCCCAAAGTCTTTCTTTATTATCCAAATAAAAATTACAAGAGAACTTTTTGCTTGGCACACAACTCAGAGGTCAGATGAATTGACTGACAAATGACCTCCTATTTAAAGATAAATCCTCCAACGGCTAGTTCAAGTGATCTTTGCCAAAGCAATCTCAACCGTTGATGAGAATTAAAATTTCTTTTAATCTCATCCATCGAAATTTTAAATTCTTGAGAAAATTTGAATTTTTCAATTAAAGGCATTTTAATTAATTCAAAAATTAAATTTTTTAATTAATTTCCTCAAAATTTTGACTTTAACTTTACCCCAGGGACCAAAGGCTTAAAATTTAGCAAAATAATCAATTTACCTTAGTCTCGAGACCTCTTAAAATTTAATTTTTAAGGACCGACAAATTTTGCTTTCAGAGAATTTAAATTTACCTAGGACCTAGAATTAATTAAATTTTTGGCTTAGGATTTTAATTAATTTTTGGCCAGAAAATTTAATTAATTAACCTATGAGGGGATAAATTATTTTTCCAACCCTCAAGACACTTCACATTATAATTTTCATATCTTTTACATCATAAGAAGGAAAACCCATCTGAAATAGACCCTCACAAACTACCCATTTCTGCGACACAAATATAATCCAAAAGACCAAGTAATCTTTAATAAAATAACCTAACCAAATAGTTAGGATTATTCCCAAATCACTTTTACATAGACTCGATCTAGAACACTAGGATTCGCCTAAGATCCCAATGACAAAATACATTTCGGCTTTGGGGTAAGACTGAAAGACGACTCTACTGACCATTTAAGAATGGATCGGTGAAACAAAAAACCTCCCGGAATATAGATCGTCACGAGAAAAATAGGTTTACCTAGGTAATTACATACACGACACGAACCTGCTGAGGTTATTTACATTATACACATACAGAACGGGTTTATATTATAAGATGATGATCAAACTGATGATGATAGTTGGACAGCACGAATACATCGATCAGGCTCTATCCCTTTTGCAAAAAAAAGGGGGGTACTGTTATGGGTCGTTGACACGTAGTGGTCAACAAGGCCTAGAATTGAGAAAAGTGGAAAAAAGAGAGGTAATTTTGACAACCAAAAGGATGTGAAAATTAGTGCCTTGCTTCTTGGGGCTAATGGAGTCAAGATACACCTAGATCAAAGATTTTTGTCAGTTAAGGAGCCCCTATTTGACCTCTGCTAGCCTTTCCAAGTGCAGCGACTTGGTTATTAGGGATTTGTATTTCAAATTTGCAAAGGAGAAGAAGTTTAGAAGTCTTCCAACCTAAGAGGTGACTCTAGGAATATTCACCCATTCCCTCAAATAGCAACACATTCATTAAATCACTTATTCAAGGTCTCCAGAGGAATTTCGCATTGCTTTAACCCATACATGAATAATGATAATAATAACATGCATTAAACAAGTAAGATAACAAGAATAGCATTAAAATTTCACTTACATGAGAGAGAGTATATCCATTCATCAACTACGTATTAGAAAGAAGCTCCAAAGCTAAGTTGCACGAAACGGGGAAACGGGTATGAGTTTCCGAAACGGGCACGGGTACGAAACGCCACCTCCCCAAATTTTGGAAACTAGGAAACGTGAATATATATATATATATAATTTAGGACATTTCAGAAATGTTATGTGCGAATCTGCGATCATAAAACATATATCATACATTATAATTTACTGCATTTAAACATTATGATTAAATTTACATCACATTTACTCATGAATGGTCACATAATGAAAATAAAAATATCGGAATATCCAAAAGCAACCTTTATTATATATCCAAATCTCAAAATCAACCTTTATTATATATATGAGGCTGCAAGTACAATAAAAACTATAACGCTGCAAAAACTATTAAGACAAAAGACTAATCCTCATCATTATAATCCTCATAAAAAATAGAAGCAGAACCATGCTCAACAATGGATGGTGGTGCTGAAGAAGATGATGGGCCAATTCCACTTCCAGGCTGGACCTCAATATTCAGGGCAACAAGAGAGAGATCCAAATCAGGACTTTTTGCATCCACATCCCATTCTTTAGAAGGACCACTGTTGTATGTTGGACCCCTACGAGATGCAAGGCGAAGGTTGGAGTGCACATAAACAAGATCCTCTGCCTTTTGTGAGCCCAACCTATTGCGCTTCACAAAATGAATAAAACCATAAGTGCTCCAATTCCTTTCTACTGATGAAGAGCTTGCCACTTGTGAAAGAATACGAATGACAAGGTTTTACAAATGTACACCATTTGCTCCATGACAAATCCACCACCTAACTGGATTTATGGTGCTTCTTTCCTCCAAAGCTAATATATCTGCATAATCATCTATTCTTGCAACAAAACTGGCAAATTCTTCCTTTACCTCCCTGTGTAGATGAGCAGGAAACATTCTCATAAGGGATTTTTTCACCCCATTAGCCACCTATCTATCCTTATGAGGTGCCTTCCTCTTCCCATTCCTTTGAGCAATAAGCTCGTCATCATAAAATTTAGATATTCTGCTATCCTAAACTGAAGGGGATGCCCCTCTGGTATTTTTGGGTGCTGGTTGTTCATGTCGTTGAGTGGCACCGATTCTCCTCTTTCTTGCTTCAGCTACAATCCTTGGCTCAATGTTAGATGGAGCTTGAGGAGTAGCTTGAGTAAGCTCATCATGCCTTCTCTTAATAACATCTGCCTCATCTTGCTCTCTTTGATATGGCCTCCTTGCCAATGGGTCTATTGTTTTTGTGCAACCCACAACCCCCTGTCCTCCTCCATGCAAAAGATGTGCCTTCACTCTTGGGTAGGAGCCCTTGTACGAATTATTGCAAAGATTACATCACCATTCCCATGAGCCACCACCTCCACATTTTTTAAGCTTCTGAAAATGCCTCCAAAGAGGATAATATTCAGCCCTTGGGTTGGCTCTAAGGCTTGAACTTGCAGCGGCACTTTGGTTGGAAGCCATTGCTGCAAAAATAAAAAATAAAAAACAAATCTGTAAATAAAAAATGTTTTTCATATTTTTGGCAGGATACATCCTCGAAAAATTGAAGAAATAGTAGGAAAAAACTAAGAAAATGAATGTTTCTTACCCAAATTAATTTTCTGTCGCTGAAGCTACCCCAAAATGCCAGAAAAGACGAGAAATATGGTTGTAGCTGAGCCAAAAGCCAAGAATGCAATAACCAGAAACTTTGCACTCCAAATATGTTGCTAAAATCTCTCTCTTGCTGCTGAAATCTCCTTTGCTCACTGTTGAAAACGCCCTAGTTGAAACCACTGCTCTCTTCCTCTCTTCTCCTTTGCTAAAATCGCCAGTCTCCAGGAGAAATGACTTGCTCAATTGTGTGATGCGAGAATGAGGCGAGGGTCACTTTTATAACTTGAGAGAGGCATCTAGAAGCAACTAGAAGCCACTTTAGTCGCCTAATAAAAAAATAGAAGACAAAATAATATAAAAAAACATAAGAAAAAGTCAAGTTGCATGAGGAAACTCCATCGTAGGACCCGGAAACTCGTTTCCGGCCGTACTGGCCACGTTTCCTCTTCGAGAAATGGGCCAGTACAGCCGGAAACAAGTTTCCGGACTGTACGGTACAAGTTTCCTTGTTTTTGTTTCGTTTCCGTACAGAAACGAATCCTAAACCCATGTTTCCTGCAACTTAGCTCCAAAGACTAGCGAAAATCCAAACATCATATTGCATCAAGAAAACTCCAAAATCCCAACAAAAGTGCGAAAATCTCTTAAGAGATACTAATCCAATCCAAGTGATGATGAGAAGAATGAATGAGCCTCTCATGAATTTATATCCTCTCTAAAGAGTTTGATTTTCCTAATTAGGTCTGATTAAGCCCCAAATAATAAAATAATGTGCAATAATAACATCCCTTGGTGACAAGCCCACCAAGATAGCTCCAAAATAGAAAGATAAGCCTCTCGAGAAGGAAAAATAGTAAACTTAATGAGTCGTTGGGCCATTGAGAAGGGCTAGTGGAGTCCAAAGTGTGCCAGGTGAGAGAATAGACTCCAATCATAGTGAATAAGGGGGTGGCCCCTTGATATCGAGGCAAGTCACATGTGGTGTTCCCAAGTGGGTGTGGGGGCACAATGACATCCTCATGGGTCTCCAAGTGAATCGATAATGCTTGTAAACCATCTATAATGGCTAGGATGATGACATAAGCCCTCTCTTTATCTCCTGCAGCGAGACACATCCTCATCTGGACCATGGAACCTTTGCTAAGTGTGTGGTACAAGTGTGAAGTCACTTGGACATGGTGATCCAGGTGCATCATCCTCATCCAAAAAGGTGAAACACGAGCAATCACTGAATGGTGTTGGAGATCCATGAAGTACTCTCTACTATGGTGGAGGCCCATGTCTCTCTATGCTCACCCTACAAGTGCCAATGTGACGCTCTAGAGGGCTTAGACCCTGTATAGGGAGATCAAACTCCAAATGAAGACCCACCTGCAATCCTGCATAAGATCCAATGGGTCCCTCCACCCTCCAATACAGCAGAACATTAGAGTAATCAAGTAAAAGAGCTTACAAATCATGGAACACAAGCGAACACTTTATAATGTCATGCCCTTCCACAGTGGGCTTTAGAATGTACAGGTGTCTCCAAGCTCAATAAGGGGGTTAATCAAGGACCCTATTAGGTTTAGCCTTTAAAGGGGGTAACATGTCCATGGTATATCCATCAAGTGGTAGGTGGCATGTGATATAATGATGGAATGGAGTGCAGATCAGGGGAAGGCTCCTAGCCACATGCCATGGTACAAGGGTAGCTATAATAGGGGAAGCCCACACTTGGGTATATGAGTGTAGGAGAGAGAAATCGTGATACATGAGTTACCCCAGCCTTTGTTTTTCCATCCTTATTCATATGCCTTTTTCCTTTGATTGATTTTTCTACATAACTGCTTGGGGCTCCAAGGAATGAGAGCATGATGTGCAGGATACAACAGTAGTTTGTAGATACCCCCTTTGAGGTGGGGCAGCTTATTTCCCACTAGATGTTGGGACCATCATGGGTTCCTTAATGTGGAGGGGCTCATCTAGGGCCCATAGGAACCAAGGTGATGGCCATAGATAAGGGGTAGAGCTCATGTTTGGCTTTTGACCACGTGCTATATTTCTGTGTCCCAACCATCTTTTGCATTTTATGGTACATTTCTTGTTGTAAGTGGACATGTTATGTTTTTCCTTTTCCTTTTAGCTGCATCAATCTCCAAGGCATCGTTCCAAGCCCAACCCAAGGTGTGGGCAAACGGAGTGGGGAAAGCTAACCCTTTGTGGACCCAGTGGACAAGTGTGGACCCTATTACTATTCAAACTAGTAGGGGACCTAAGGGGAATCTCTAAAGGACAAATGCTAGGCCAAGGGCAACAAATGGAGTCTTAGCCCACTGTCACCTCAGCTAAAGCTCCCTTGTATTTACGGACTTTCACTGATGGGAGGAGACCCGATATGTGTGGATTCACTAATGAAGGATAAGTCAGATGGATATGAGTGACCCGAATAATCCTCTCCCAAAATTTGAAGAATGAAGATTGTTTGCTTTGTAAGCAAGGTACTAGGTGATCCAGGGAAAGGAAGACAGGGTTTGAGGGTTAGGTTTATGGGATAAGGCTTGTGAAAGAGTTTCCAAATCCCTAGAATCCTTGTTAAAATTGGTATCTCAAATAGTTCTTGAAGAATGATCTTTCAAAGGAGTGGGGCCACACGGGGCCAAGTGGACCCAATCTAGGGTGTGAGGAAGGAATGTAGCGACCAATGATATTCTTACCCCAGACAAGGTGGAGAGAGGATAAAAGAAAATATAATTACTCAAAGATGTTGGTTTTACCCAGGGAAGTGTTATCGTTGGGGATGGCAGGGCAATATTTGGTCCCGGAGCTAGGGCTTGGATTTTCTCCCAATTCCACTGTCAAAATGTCTTCCAATCTGGAGGAGGGCCAGAGGAAAGGCCAGCGCAAGAGACCCTAGGATATCAAATTTTTTTAGTGGCTAGCTTGGCAGGAAATTGATGCCCTAGGAACCCCAATGTGGCGAGACTTGGGAGAAGGTGAAAGAATAGGAGTTTGGTGACCACCCTTGGTATATCAGTGCCTTAATGCTTAGGAGAATGGAGTCTATGTTGATTAGGTGTAATATTTCTTGGTTCCCAGTCAAGGAGGCCTCAAAATTAGTTGACAAACCCTCTAGGTCAAGTGAAAGCAATCTTGCAACTTTTATACTTCAAATACACAAGAGGAATGGCTTGTCAAGGTCAAATTTTACCCCTAGGAGATTTCACTAACACTACATGGCCCATACGATGGAGAAAATGTTATAATAGAGACAATTCCACAATATTAAGCCATAATTGCATGCAGCAATTAACATTAAAACAACGAAAATCCCAATCCAGCATATATGACAAAAGTAACAAGACTAACATCCAACCATTCACAAATGAAAATAGAGAAGCTCCAAGAGAAGATAGACCAATAACCATACATCAAAATTCATCCATAAATGACCCAATTCATCCTCCAGCAAAAAGTGTGAAATTCTCTAAAGAAGAAAGAGATCCAATCCAAAGTGATGATGAGAAATGATCTCACCTCTCTTGTATTTATACACATCTTAGGAGTTCGAATTAGCCTCCTTGGCCTACAAAAGCTCCAAAAATAAAATAATGTGCTAATAATACAACTTTTTGGTGACAAGCCCACCAAACTAGCTCATAAATAAAAAAGTAAGCCTTTCAAGAGGTTAAATAATAATCTAAGCATGTCGTAGAGCCCTCTAAGAGGCCTAATGAGGTCCATGGGTGCCACAATGAAGAATAGGACTCTCAAAAGCAATGGACAAGGGGTTGACCCCTTGTAATAACCTGTAGTGCTCCAAATGACATGTGGGAGCACACAAGTGTCCTCATGGGTCTCCAAACAAATCAAGGATGCTTGTAGGTTGCTCTCAAGGGCTAGGATGATAATGTAGGTGATTACATCACCGTACAAGTCCTGCATCATCTGCCAAGTGTATGGTGTAGATCTGGGGTCAGTTGGGCATGATGGATCAAGTGCATCCTCCTCGTCTAATAAGTGAACCACGAGCAATCTCTAAATGGCTATGGGGATCCATGAAGTGCAATCTGCTGCTATGGAGGCCCATGGCTCTCAACACACACCCTAAATGTGCCAATGTAGCCCTCCAAGGATTAGGTTCCCATATAGGGAGAACAAACCCCAAGTGGAAACCATTTGCAACCTTGCATAAGATCCAATGCGTCCCCTAGCATTCCAGTACAATTAGTCATTAAAGAAATCGAGTAAATGAGCTTACCTAATCATGGACCACAAGTGGGGACTTCATAATGGCCTACCCTTCCATAATGGGCTTCCGGATGTGCAAATGTCTGCTAAAGTCCTAATGGGGTTAACCAAGTATCTTATTAAGTGGTTTCTTCCTTTAAAAGGCATAATATAGTCAAGGTACATTCGTTAAAAGGTGGTGGCATATGACAGGTAGGTGGATGAATTAGGGGATGAGAAGGGGCAGCCCTGGGTCACATGCTGGGGTACAAGGGTATCTTATGAGAGAGAAGCCCACACTTGGGTTTATAGTGTGTAGGAGGGAGCAATTGTGGTACATGAGGTGCCCCAACCTTGGTTTTTCCACCCTTCTTTATATACCTTGTTCCTTTTTATGATTTTCATTGATTAATTACTTGGGGCTCAAGGGGTTAGAGCATGATGTATAAGATATCGCAGTGAATTCCCCCTTTTAAGGTGGGGTAGTTCATCGCGCACCAGGGGTTGGGACAATTATGGGTTCCTATATGATGAAGAAGGCTCATAGAACCTGAAAGAACTAGGGTGATGGCCATAATAATTGGGTAAAGCTCATGCATTGGCTTTTTGTTAAAATTGGCAACTAGGGCCAAACACCATATGGATCACCTCATTGGATTCCTCTCTCTGATAGGTGTAGGATTGATCTAACGATTATCCAATTCCGGCATGTATTCATGGAGATATGAATTTATTTGTATTCTTGACAATTTGTCAAGGTTGGCGAGCAAGCAAAACAGTGATTTTCACCCCTAGCTTATCCTCAACGTTGCATATAAAAGGAGGAGACCTTGTGGCATTATTTCACTCATTTCATCTCACATTTCCTTCTCTCTCCTCTCTTGATTGGGTACGCATAAGGGAGCAGTATCTATCTCACACGTGTGGCTGGACAAAGTGTTTTCTAATTAGGGTTGTGTTGACCGAATTTGACCAGGGTCGCAGGAAGGTATTTTGACCAACATGGACTCCTCTTTGAATGCGGATTAAGTGTGGCTGCCCCTCCTTACAACCAGGCAACGCTCAGTCAAATCGGCCTCCAACAGCAAGAAAAGCCAACCCAAAACAACCCGAAAATATAGTCAAACTTCAGTCAAAGCTGGACAGACCTGCAGTCAACCTTTTGACAATCAACACTGGTCAAACCTGAGGTCAAATCACCTCGGTTTCGTCACTTCAAAGCCATGATCAAAAATCAATCTCAGAAGAGAATCAAGATATTAAGGATTGATAATGGGACCAACTATGAATCCAATGAATTCCATGACTATTGCAGAGAAGCTAGCATTAAGAGGGAGACCATAACACCATATACTCCTGAGCAGAATGGTGTGGCTGAAAGGAAGAATCGTACGACTGTAGAAGTTATTCGTGCCATGCTCCATGATCAAAGGCTTTTAAAGTTTCTATGGGCCAAAGTTGTGAATACCGTTGTATATGTTCAAAACTAACGCCCTCATCAAGCATTGGACTCCAAGACTCCCGAAGAAATGTTCACTGGTAAAAAACCCGATGCCTCTCATTTTAGAATATTTGGAAGTCCCCTATACTTTGATGTGCCGAAAGAGAAAAGAAGCAAATTGGGTGCATCTAAAAAGAAAGGAATCTTTGTGCAATACAACGAAAATTCTAAGGGCTATAGAATTTATGTGGTTGGTCAAAGGAAAGTTGAGATAAGTCATGATGTCACCTTTGATGAAGATATGGCTCTTAGCAAGGTTGACAATCTAGCTATTCCAAGGAAGGATAAAGAAGCTGACACTAGGAAGCCGGATGAAAAAGAAAATGAAACAATGCCGGATGTTGAAGAACCTACGGATCCTATTGATCCTCCTCCTCAAGGGCCCTCCTCCTCTAGGAAGAGACTTGTTGAAGTTTCTAAGTCTACCAATTAGAAACCCTCCACGCACTTTACTGATTTATTCCTACCTACGTGTTTTGTTACTTAACAAGTTATTTACAATGTAAATACTAAAAATAAACACTAGTGCATGGTCAACATATTAGAGATCATCAACTAAAGGAAACATATACAAGCACAAAAAATGACATCGTTATTTTTGGACCAATGTCCCCGGCAAAACCCAATGCGGGAAAACTGGTGCAGCTATCTGAGGGTTTTCTTATTAAGAAATTTCAGAGTACAATCTGGGTGCCAAATCCAGCTTACGCAATAAAGAATGCCCTTGGCAGTAGTAACTCTCAGTCTGAGACAAATATCCCGAATGAAACCTCAGATAAACCCTCTCGCAGCTCCTCACCGCCAATCTGCCCCAGAAACCCTAGCGTCTACCTTTCTGGTTGTGTTAGCCTCTCTCTGCCCAACACTAGCCCTACGTCACCTTGAATGGGCCTGCATCAGCCTCAGGAGGCCCTGCGTCAGCCTTCTGGCCCTCTGTGTCAACCACGTTGGCCTCTCTGAAGCACTGCGCAACTCCTGGCTGCCTCTGCGTGGCCCTGCGTGAGCCTGACTGCCACTGTGTCACTCTCTCTCTTGCACTGATCTCCCGACACTATCTTTGCCTCTCTGTCTCTCTGTACTCACTGCCCCTCAGCTGCAACTCCAATCACTGATTCTGTCTCTCTTAGCAAACCCCGCTCTAGAGAATAGAATGACTAATCATCTGGTGTACTCTCCAAGTGATCCTCAAGCCTCCTCTTACACTTTTCTTGTTGACATATCAACGACCAAGATTAAGTCCCTAATCAACGGCTAAGATTAGATCTGGCTTGATCCATGTCTATGGACCATTCTAACACAGTTTTATATTAATCCACATTAATATTTTAACTTCCCTAAGTTTAGACTTAGGGACTCCACTAAAAATATTAATTATTTTAATGTCTGTCAAACTGTTTAGAATCTACCCAAACCCTCTCTAGATATTGGAAATCTCATGTGCCCTAACCTCTCCACCAAATTTTGTGGCTAGATCACATCCGATGCTACCCCAAATCAACACTCCCTCTTAGCGAGGACTGTGCTCTAGCAATACTCCTCACTGAATATTACTCTGATCATCCAACATCAGTCCCTGTGCTGAAGCTAGGCCTGCTGCCCACCATCCTCAGCACTGCTGTATCCTGTACTATTGCCCATGGTTCTGCCATTGCCACTGCTGCATCTGTACGACGGCTCCCTCTGCATCCATGCTGCTACCCATGGCTCTGCCACTGCCACTGTTGCATTTGCACTGCATCTCCTCTCATCATGTTGCATCGTGCTACCCATTGTTGCACTGCAACTCAATTACTGAGAAGTAAGTAATTGATCCCCTAATTTTGACCTCTCTATTGGGCTAGAGAGCCTCCTGATGTTGAAGCTCCCTCTGTCGCTGACAAGTGCTCCCTCTCTGACCTCTGCACCGTTGCAACAAACTCCCTGCATCTCGCACCGTTGCACACCTCTCTGTGCCACCCTGCACTGGTGCAACACTCCCGTGCCTCTTGCACTGTTGCAGCCTGCTAGCCTCGCGCTATCTTGGGAATCTTGCACTGTAGCTCTCTCTGTTGCTCCATCCGCATCCATCTCTACCCACATCAGCCAGTCCTGCTACTCCTCTTCGAGGCTCCCGTAGCAAGGTCTAATCCAAGAGACTGGGTACCTCGAGGATCTTGCTCCTCATCGCCTATAGTCCGCCTGACTATAGCTCGATGTCTCCCCACTTCCGCTCAAGTGGTGCATGTGCACTCATGGCACAGTCATCGTTTGCCTCCACTTCCTTCTCTACCCTTGTTGTGGTTGCCTTAGTCTCGAAAGACTCCCTTACTCTTCTTCCTTGGACACTGGGTCGCGTAATGACCCAACTCCCCACAGTGGAAGCACTTGATCTTGGAGAGATCCTTCTTCCGTTTTTCTTCCTTTCCTTCAAATGCTAGGGCAACATCTTCCTCCTTATTTTTGACATTGATCCCCTTACTGTTGCTTCCCACCTTTGTCTATCGTCTGATCTCTTCTTGGTGAAGAGCCGCCCACATCTCATCCCAAGGTCAAAGTGTCCCTCTGCCCAGTATACTCTAGAGAAATACCTCCCAGTCCTCTGAGACTGCATTCAGGGTTGTCCTCACCATCAATTCCTAATCTGGCGTGGCTCCTATGGAAGTCAACTGATATCAGATCGCATTCAATCCTCCGAGGAAGGTGTCAATCGGTTCTCCCTTCTTCATCTGATATGACCTCATCTAATTTTCTAGTAACATCCTTCTCTGCATAGAAGTATGCTGGTAAAATTTCTTTAGGGCCTCCCACATCTCATTTGTCATTTCCTTCTCAACAATGTGTGGTACTACATGGTCCTTGACCCCGTCAAGGATGATGCCCTTGGCCCTCGCCATTGCCTCCTCGTACTTATCTTTCTCAGCTGGTTCGACTAAGATAGCTATCATCCTCAAGGCGAAGTGCTTGACACGATTTTTGTCAAGTACAAATAAGATTTTGGCCTTCCAAACTACGAAGTTTGAGGCTTCGTCCAATCTGTCCTAGTCTCTTACTCCATGTAGTGCCATGCTGCTCTTCTACTTCCCTCCTGGAAGTTTTCGATGTGACTCCCTCTGAGTCTCGATTTCCCGCCTGGAAATCCTTCTGCCGATGTCGAGATGCCCCCTACTCTGATCATCTGTGCAATCGCACTACTGATCCGGATTTCTTGGCTAGAAACGCTCGGTAGCAACTCCCTCCACCTTGGCTTACCCTGTCAGGTACCGTTCTAACTACAGTACCCCACCAGCTCCACTCTGCAACTTTCAAATAGCCTCCTAAACCCCAACAACCTGAAGGTGAGAGCTCCTAGGCTTTGCGCAATCCCAGCACTAGCGGCTCTACCTCCTCAGCCAACTGCATCACAGCCCTTTGGCCCTCTGCGTGGCTCTGCGTGAGCCTCCCTTTGCCTCCCTTGGCCTCTACGCTGGCTCTTCCTGGCTCACCCTTGATGACGCAAGCACTGTGTCACCCTTCCCTTGTTGTTGCTCTGCTAGGAACAACTTTTGTCACTCGAGACAGCTGTTTTCTGCTGCTATTGCTCCACTCGGCTGATGTCCTCAGTTCTCCTGTGATCTGCAACCACGCTCTGATACCATGTTGAAGTTTCTAAGTCTACCAGTTAGAAACCCTCCATGCACTTTACTGATTTATTCCTACCTACTTTTTCTGTTACTTAACAAATTATTTACAATGTAAATACTGAAAATAAACACTAGTGCATGCTCAACATATTACAGATCATCAACTGAAGGAAACAGATACAAGCACACAAAATGACACCGTTATTTTTGGACCAATGTCCCTGGAAAAACCCAATGCGGGAAAATCGGTGCAATTATCTGAGGGTTTTCTTATTAAGCAATTTCAGAGTACAATCTGGGTGCCAAATCCGGCTTACCCAATAGAGAATGCCCGTGGCAGTAGTACCTCTCAATCTAAGACAAATGTCCTAGCTAAAACCCTGGATAAACCCTCCGGCAGCGCCTCAGCTCCGATCTGCCCCAGAAACCCCAGCATCTACCTTTCTAGACTGCGTCAACCTCTCTTTGCCTAGCGTTGGGCCTGCATCACCCTAAATGGGCATACGTCAACCTCAGGAGATCCTGCGTTAGCCTTCTGGCCCTCTGCATCAGCTACGCTGGCCTCTCTGAAGCACTGTGTAGCTCCTGGCTACCTCTGCGTGAGCCCTAGTTGCCACTGCATCACTCTCTAGCTCCTGCGTTGATCTCCTAGCACTATCTCTACCTCTCTGTCTCTTTGTACTCACAACGCCTCAACTACAACTCTGATCACTAATTATATCTCTCTTAGCAAACCCCGCTCTAGAGAATAGAATGACTGATCATCTAATTTACTCTCCAAGTGACTCTCAAGCCTCCTCTTATACTTTTCTCGTTGACATATCAACGACCGAGATTAAGTCCCTAATCAATAGCTAAGATTAGATCTGGTTTGATCCATGTCTATTGGACCATTCTAACACAGTTTTATATTAATCCACATTAATATTTTAATTTCTCCATTAAAAATATTAATTATTTTAATCTCCCTAACTGTTTAGAATCTGCCCAAACCCTTTCTGGGTATTGGATATCTCATGTGCCCTAACCTCTCCACCAAATTTTGTGGCTGGAGCACATCCGATGCTACCCCAAATCAACAAGGCCCTCACAGCTTAGGGGGAATCTTAAAGATGTCGAGAGACATATTGCACCAAGAGGGGCTTTCCGTGAAAGCAAGAAGTTGACCAAGCATTAGGGATACTTGACCATTATGAGCACTATCATTCAAAACGAGCCTACATCATTCGAAGAAGCCGTGAAGCATCAAGTATGGAAGGATGTTATGAATGAAGAATACGAGTCCATCATGAAGAATGATGTTTGGGATGTGGTCCCCAGACCCCATGACAAATCAGTTGTCACCTCAAAATGGCTTTACAAAATCAAGCATAGAGTTCATGAGAGTGCAGAAAAGTACAAGGCTCGCTTTGTTGCTTGAGGCTTCTCTCAAAAGGAAGGTGTGGATTACGATGAGATATTTGCTCCTCTTGCCCGATACACCACCATCTGCTCAATCATTGCCCTTGCTGCCTCCCAAGGATGGAACCTACATTAGATGGATGTCAAGACCGCTTTCTTGCATGGTTCGATTAAAGAGGAAGTCTATGTGAAACAACCGGAGGGGTTTGAGATTCATAATCGGGAATCTCATGTATGCATGTTGAAGAAAGCTCTCTATGGGCTGAAGCAAGCACCTTGAGCTTGGTATGAGAGGATTGATAGCTATTTGATGAAGCTCAGATTCACTAGGAGTGAAGTCAATCCAAACCTTTACTTTAAGGTTGAAGATGATAAGCCTTTCATACAGGTGCTTTATGTGGATGACCTCTTTCTGACTAGTGTAAACCCTCTCATTCACAAAAGTAAGAGGGAGTTGACTTCCGAATTTGAGATGAAGGACCTAGGACTGATGCACTACTTCCTAGGGTTGGAGGTCTGGCAAAAAAAGGAGAAATTTTCCTATCTCAAGGAAAATACGTGGTGAAGATATTGGAAAGAATTAGGATGGTGGGCTGCAAGCCCATGACTACCCCGATGGAGCTTAACTTCAAAAAGTTATATGGTAGTGCTACCGGACCTGAATTGGAAATGCTTTTGAGTATCGTCAATTCATAGGAGCATTGATGTTCTTGGTGAACTCCCATCCGAATATATGTTTTGCAATCAACACATTGAGCCAATATATGGTTGAGCCTCATCACTCACATTCGATTGGTGCCAAGAATCTTCTGAGATATCTTTGGGGCACAATCACTCATGGACTGAGATACACTGTCGGAGATGTGAGATTGCATGGTTATTCCAATGTTGATTGGGCAGGCAGTGTGGTGGATCACAAGAGCACTTTCGGGTGTTGTTTCTCTTTGGGTTCTGCTTCGATATCCTGGATGAGCAGGAAGCAGAAGTCAGTTGCTTTGAGCACAACTGAGGCTGAATACATTGTTGCGAGTATGGCCTCCTGGGAAGCTGTCTGGTTGAGGAAGCTCTTCAGTGAGTTGTTTGGACATACGTTGGATACTACCATGATCCTCTACGACAACCGGAGTGGGATTCGTTTATCAGAGAATCCTGTATTTCATGATCGCTCCAAGAACATCGATATTAGGTACCACTTTATTCAGGATATGGTACAACGAGGAGCAATAAGGCTCCATCATATTGGGGCTGATGAGCAGATCGCTGAAATTCTGACGAAGCCCCTGGGAAAGGTCAAATTCTTGACTTTCCAAGAACAACTAGGAGTCATAGGGAGACCCTCTTATGAGGGTCCTATATAATATATACATTGAGCTCTGGGAGCTCCGGGGGGCTTGGGGTACTTCTTGGAGCAATGAGCAACCATAGTGTGAGTGGTTCAGCCTTCCCCTAGTGGTTTGCTATGTACAGGGTGAGTGGTTCAGCCTTCCCCTGTGATACCCCGTGGCGACATGCAGGCAGGATGAGTGGTTCATCCTTCTCCTACTGAGACAGCCTACCCATGCAGTCTAGGACTCATGGGAAGTACCTCTCATCCGGCCAATGAGTAGGGAAATGAGGATAGGGATCATAGTACTACCGATGGATGCATCATGTACTACCATACTCCCTATGCTAAGATGATATTGATCTGGGATCAATTGGAACTGGCTTTAGGTTAGTAAGACTAGTATGAGACACTCTCTTTATTTGGAACAGATTTCGGATTAGTAAGAGTGGTATGACACACTCTCTTTATTGGAACTGACTTCGGTTCAGTAACAGTGGTATGAGACACTCTCTTTATTTGGAATTGATTTCGGATCAATCAGAGTGGTATGACACACTCTCTTTACAGGAACCGACTCCGGGTCAGTAAGAGTGATATGAGACACTCTCTTTTATCTGGGACTGAATTCGGGTCAGTAGAGAAAGGTATGTTACATTCTCGATCACTTCTTCTTCATAGTTCAGCAGAGCAATGCATTGATGGCAGAGATAGTATCGACAGACAGATGGATTAGCAGATGGAATTCTCCCTACTTGAGAAGGAGTGTTAAAATTGGCAACTAGGGCCAAACTCCATATGGGTCACCTCATTTATGGCAGTTAATATTTTTCTTGGATTCCTCTCTCCGAGAGGTGTAGGATTGATCTAAAAATCATCCGATTCCAACATGTATTCATGGAGATATGAATTTATTTGTATTCTTGACAATTTGTCAAGGTCGGCCAGCAAGAAAAACAGTCATTTTCACCTCCAGCTTATCCTCAACATTGCATATAAAAGGAGACCTTGTGGCATTATTTCACTCATCTCATCTCACATTTCCTTCTCTCTCCTCACTTGATTGGGTACGCATAAAGGAGAAACATCTCTCTCACACGTGTGGCTGGACGAAGTGTTTTCTGATTAGGGTTGGTGCCACATCTTGTTTCCTCTTGTCTTGGCTTGTCTTCTACTGTTTATATTTATGTTATATCTGCATTTTACTATCATGCATGTGATTGCTATTCTGGAAATTGATATTGGGCTAATAAGAAATTTGAAGTAAATTGCTCTTAAGCATAGAACATACCAATATTGACACTTTTCCAACGTGCTAAATGTTTTTGTCCCAGCCATCTTTTGCATTTTGTGGTACTTTTCCTGTTGAATGTAGCCATATATGCTTTTAACTTTCTTTTTAGATGCATCCATCTCAAGGCTTCATTCCAGGCCATGACCCAAGGTGTGGGTAAGGGGAAGGGGCGAGCTGACCCTATGTGGACCCGATGGAGGAATGTGGACCCATGTGGGAGAAATGATGGATGGGGTAATAATGAATGGAAAGAGAGTAATATGAGCAGATAAGGGAGTTGGACCACACAACCAAAATCGGGGTTTCCCGTGAAATACCATACTTGGAACCAAATGGTCAGTAAAAGAGATCCCACGGGACTAGAATCCAAGGTTAATTCCTGAAAGGGGTCTAGAGGACAAAAGCACAGACCTATCCCATTCTTTCCGCTGAATCCCCCCATTAATCCATACCCATAATTGTCCATGATAAGCAAACTACAATACTCAATGTCCAAATGACAAGGCATGGCTTTAGATTCGAGAGGCCCACCTTCAAACATACGATCATGGCAGATGGGCGAAGGACCACATGGCTGGCTCAAGTGGTGGAGAAATGCCACAATGAGCTAGCTGATAGCTGCAAGGGGCAGCTGGCTACCAATTGAGGACCATCTTGAAGAAAAACAATTCTCTTAGGGATATTACACATAAAATGGTGGGTAACATACCCAGTTGGGAGAAGTGATAAATGGGGTTAAAATGGGCGGAGGGGAGTGATGTATATGGTGTTAGGATGCGGGACCACACAACCAAAATCAGGATTTTCCATGTGGTGCCAACCCTAAAGCTAATAGCCTATAAAAGAGATCCCATGGGACTAGCATACAAGGCTAACCACCAAATCTAGCAATGGAGACAAGAGTATTGATCTAGCCCACTCTTTCTGCCGAATCCCCCCACCAATTCATGCCCAATAGTGTCCATGATAAGTAAATTGTAATATCCCCAATTAATTAACATGGTTAAGAAGAATTTTCATTTTTTTGCAATTTTGGCCATTGGGAGATATTTTGGCATTAGGACTTAAGAAAGGTGGATTAGGAGGACCCCACTTGACTTTTTTGGTAGAGAAGGCTTCCAAACATTAGAAAAGGAAATAAATCAAGGTGCAAGTGGAATTTGGGGGCCACCTCAAAGGGAATTCATGCCCCTTAGGAGAGTTCGAATTATGGAAAGAGAGAGAAAAGGTAACTTGACTTGTGGGGCCCACATGGAGGAAGAAGGGGACAACAAGATAAATAGAGGTGGAGGGCCTCATTTTGGGGCCATTTTGCTTATTTATCATCTAACCATTGTTTGCTCAAGCTATTTAGCTGGGTCAATGGAGTGTTGTTCAGCACACAAGATCTCCAAGCAAAAAGCTCAACCTACCTTAGGGAGACTTCGAGTGCTATCCCTAGGAGGATATTCACTTCATATTGTAGAGTTGTTCCAGTGATTATTCAGGCAAAGTGGTGGGTTTTTCTCAACAATTTGGACGTAGAAGAGGAATACGCATTACCTGGGAGAGATAGTTGTGGGGCAGAATCATTGGGCTACAAAATTGATGAAGAATTAGAGTGTTGGTTGGGCACAATTCAGTGGATTTTTTGTTGTGGCAGCATCACCTTTCCAGGGCCTGTGTGGGCTTGTGTAGAAGCTAATTCTAGGCCACACATGGGACTTAAGGAGAGGCTCAATTGGGGCATGGATAGAACTAGGATTTGTGGAGGCTACCAAAGGGAATTTTCGCTAGCCTTTGTCATCAATTTTATGGGGTTGTGAGGGAATATCTACAGGTGGGACAAATTTCCCAGCTATTGGAAAAGCAAGTGGAAATTGGGGCAAAATTCGAAGGTTTGAATTAGACCAAACCCTTTATGGGTTTTTCTGGGTTTGTTGAGAGGACAAGATTAATATGGTAGAATTTTCTGAGCAATCTAGAGGGCTCAAACAAGTGTTTCTTTCCAACCAGCAGTTGTTGGTAGTTTGTACCATTTTGTGGGTTTTTCGGGTGGTTGGTTTAGGGAAGATTCCTTTCTCAACTACAATTTCAGGAGGTTTTGAGCGCAAGAGTGGCAGATATCACCATTTTCTTCCAGCAGCAGGAGTAGGAATTTATTTGGTCTGCGCATAGCTTAGTTGGGTTAATATTTGAGCACTTGGGCAGTGTTTTCTCGACCTGGGGCTTTGGTTGTTTGTTGTAGCAAGCCCAGGTTCCTCTTTCCCTCACTATATTGTACTTATTCAACTCAAAATTTAATATAAAGACCCAGTTTTGGTGCCAATATATGTGTATCTGCCATTTACTAAGTTTTCCATCTCTATGTTGGCATTATGACACAAGTTTGGCGCTATGACATAGTTGTTGTCCTTGATGGCAACTCACTCAGATGACAGATCACAGTTCAGGCTCTCAGAATGAAGGAAAAAGAGATATACGCAGGTTCCCCTTGACCAAGCCGCGTATACATGTGGGTTCGTCGACCAAAAAGCCCGTATGCGTATACACGCACTTTCACGCAAGGAAAGGCGCATACATGTTGAAAACTTGGTTTTGGTCTGTGGTATTTGGTCCCTAGTATTTTGACCCATGGTATTGATCCAAGGTATCTTGACCGAAGTATTGACCCCAGGTATTTGGTCCAAGGTATTGCTTCTAAGTGGTTTTGGACCATGGTATTGAGTAAGGCCTACAACTATAAAAGGAGGAGGAGATCATTAGGCAAAGGCACTCAAGTATTGAATATCTAATGAAGAGCAAGATCTAAAATACTCGTGATTGGGTTATGGTACATAGCTGGATCTGAATCAAGGAGGAACTTGAGCGCTTGAAGAAGGATAAGCTCTATTGAAGGGTTAAGATCTTAAAGAGAAGTATCTTTCTGTGGTTTTTGATCTTTTATAATTGGCGCATGTCTTGATCTGTAAATTTGATGATCTGGGTATAACTGATGTCTGAATAGTTGAAAAGGGTAAATCATCTTTTACAGATCTGTACGTAGGTTTAGTAGTATACACGTTGGTTCAGCAAGTCAGAACAGCATATACGCAGGTTTGCCTTCATATAGCAGCGTATGCACGCAGGTTTGACACATTGAAATAACATACGACTCATAATATATGTTTTAGCTACTTCCGTTCACTGTTGCAGTGTTCTGGGTTCGGATACTGTTATTGTATTCTGGTTACAACATTCAGAGAAGTGATTATTTGATTTAGTTTTGGTTAGTGCAAGGAAGATTGATTGATGCAAATATATTTTGATGTTTGATTGATGCTATTGATGGATCCAGTCTAAAAATTTATGAAACGTGGTCCCTGGAAGAAAGGAGAAGGTTGTAGCCTTCTGTAGGTCAACACCTACGTACTAGTACATCAACTAGTACAAGAGCTAAGGGGGTTGTAGCTCCCTTCTAGGAGAAGCTGAAGAACGAGAGAAGGTTGTAGCCTTCTGCAGGTAGAAGCGTACGTACTGGTATAAGACTGCACCAATGCAGAAATATTGTAAGAAGAAGTTTCTTATTAAAATAAGATAGAGACAAATTGCAACAGGTGGTTTTCACCCACATTGGGTTTCCACCTTATATCTTGTGTTCTTGTGTGTGATTGTCTGCTTTGTTTTACTGTACCTATTACTGCTTATATGGTTCTGATTCACAAATTAAAGATCAAAAGACTAAATAATAAGTTTACAAAGTATACGTTGGTTGCTCTAAACACAATTGCGTATATACGCAAGTTGTATTAACAGAAGTAGCGTATATAAATCTGTTTATGGAAACGAAATATTGTTAAGTTGCTAATACTGATTCACCTCCCCCCCTTCTTAATATTATTTCCAACAATTGGTATCAGAGCAGGTCCTTCAGAAGAAGCTTGATCGCTTGAAGAAACATCTATCATCACGAGCAACTATGAAAGAGAGGCATCCATCAAGCCACCAAACTTTGATGGGAGCAACTTCGTCTATTGGAAGGTAAGAGCTACAGCCTATTTTCAATCTCTTGGAACAGAAGTTTGGGATATCATGGAAGGAGGACACACATTTCCATCAGCAACTCCTACAGATACGGTAGGTAAAAAGCAGTATGAAACAAATGCAAACGTTGTCAATACTCTATTGGGGAGTCTGTCACAATCAGAATTCATCAAGGTTATGCAGCTCAAAACTGCCAAATAAATATGGGACAAGATCATTCTAAGTTATGAGGGAGACGATCAGGTAAAATGTGCAAAACTTCAATTTCTCATAATTCAATATGAAACTCTCAGAATACACAATGATGAAAGTGTAGCTAATTATTTCTTACGTATAGATGAGATTGTTAATCGCATGAAAAACTTGGGTGAAGAGATAAAAGAAGTTACTTTAGTTGAAAAGGTTCTAAGATCCTTGTCTTCTAAGTTTGAATCAAAAGTTTCTGCCATAGAAGAAACGTAGGATCTTCGGAGTATTACTATGTCACAGCTGCACGGAATCCTAACTGCTTTCGAAATGAGAAAAGGGGGTCCATCAGATATGAGAGAAGTCGCATTCAAAGCTTCTAAAAAAGGAGAACTCAATGAGTCAGGAGATACGTCAGAAGGAGAGGAAGAATCAAACTTTGTCAAGAACCTTCAATGAGGCTCTGGAAGATTTAGAGGTAAACTACCTTTCAAATGTTTTTCTTGTGGAAGAGTAGGTCATTATGCTGCCAAATGTCCTCACAAAGATAAGCTTGATAAAGGTAAAGAATTAGCAAAATGGAATGGAAAACAAAGTATAAATAAGAAGAGCTACTATACGCATGACAATAGTGATGGTTTATCAAATAGTGATGAAGATGAAAATAATAATGATTATAGACTTCTGATGGATTTTGAAGATGATGATTTCTTGGATGCTTTAGATGAAGAAGGTCTCTATGAAGAAATTTCTAAACTTAAAATTTGTTTAGAAGAAAAGAGTATGATTATAAATACTCTAACATTCCAACTTGCTGAAAGGGAAAAACACAATAAAAAGTTAGAATGTGAAATTGTGGCTCTAAGAAAAGAAATTGAGAAAACAAAAGCTCTCAATCTTAGGTTTGCTAAAGGATTAGAAACTTTAGATGAAATTATCAAAGTGCAGCGTTCTCCTCTAATAAAGATAGGTCTTGGATATACTGAAGAACCATCTCAAACACAGAAGCCATCAACCTCCAAAAGTTATCTTGATGCAACAAAGAGAAGTGAACAGGTTGATAATCGTCAGCAGAGGCTTAAAGCAGACCACCAGTTAAATCGAATTCAATCTACTTCAAGGATGAATAGAAGCTATAACCAACCTCAGGTAAGTCATTCTCAATTTGCTTCAAGAATGAATGTCAATGGAAACTACAATCATCAGGTCAGTAGATTCGATAATCGCAGGAATTTCTTTAATGGCCAATGTTTTTCATGTCATAACTTTGGACACAAAGCTGCTCAATGTGTTGCTTACAAGACCATCATGACTAGAGAAGCACAAAATCAAAGGAATGTGACGGGGATCATGAAAAGAACCTATAATAACTTTTCTGCTCTTGAAAATGAAATAAAATGCTCTATCTGTAACAACTTTGGTCATGAAGACTCTGAATGCAGGAGTAAATTTCGGCAAAAACCTCAGAAGGAGCAAGTCTCATTGGTTCCCAAAACATGGAAAAAGAAAGAACCGCAAACCAAAAGATGTGGTATAGCCTTATATGCAGAAGGACAAAAAAATCAATGGTACATCAACAGTGGATGCTCAAAACACATGACAGATGATAAAGAAAAACTTCAGTCATATAGTGCCTTAGAAAAGGGAAGGAAGGTCTCATTTGGAAATGACACCCCTGCAGTCATAAAAGGTAAAGGCTCTGTTCTCTTAAAAGAAAAGGTCAAAGTTGGGAATGTTATGTATGTTAATGGTTTAAAGCATAATTTATTGAGTGTTAGTCAAATGTGTGATCAAGGAAATGAGGTAGTATTTTGATCAAATGGATGTATTGTTCGTGAGCTTGATACAGGAGAAACAGTGATCAAAGGATAAGAACTCCAAATAATTTATACATACTCAAAGGAGAATAGCAACAATGCTATCTAAGAAAAAATGATGAACACTGGCTATGGCACAGAATATTGGGGCATCTAAGCTTCCCTCAGATAAGGAAAGCATGCAAATTCCAGCCTGTTCGCGATCTTCCTGACATCAAAATTCCAGAAAATACAATATGCAAATCATGTCAATTTGGTAAGCAAACCGGAACACATTTCCCTGAGAAAGAAGGATAAGCTAGTAAGCCGCTTGAACTTGTCCATACTGATTTATGTGGTCCATCAAGGAAAAAGTCACCTCGTGGAGAAGAATATTTTATATTGTTCATTGACGACTTTTCCAAAATGTGTTGGATAGGATTTCTAAAGCATAAAGACGAAGCATTTGAAAAGTTCAAAGCCTTCAAAGCTTTGGTTGAAAATGAATTAGATCGCAAAATCAAATGCCTCAGATCTGATCGAGGAGAGGAATTTACCTTGAATGAATTCTTCGACTTCAGTGAAGAACGTGGAATAAGAAGGGAATTCTCTACTGCAAGGACTCCTCAACAAAATGGAGTGGTAGAAAGGATGAACAGAATTGTTCAACAAATGGCTCGTGCTATACTAGATGAGTCTGGAACTCCTGCAACCTTCTGGGGTGAAGCTGCATTTGTTGCCGTCACTATTCTCAACAAAACAAATGTTCGGGTAAATAGCACTCAAACTCCTCATGAATTTTGGTATGGTAAGACTCCTGCTGTAAAATATTTCAAAGTTTTTGGAAGTAAATGTTACATCAAAAACACTAATAAAAAACTTGGCAAGTTTGAACCTAAAGCAGATGAAGGCATTCTCCTTGGTTACTCTTTCTGAAGTAAAGGATACAAGTGTTATAATAAACTAGGGAAAATTATTGAAAGTATTGATGGTGTGGTTGACGAAGCAGGCGAAAATTCAAAGCAAGTAAAAATTGAAGAGTGGGAAGAAGATGAGGATTATCCTTCCACATCAAATCAAACTAATGCTGAAGCAGAAGAAATCAATGAAGTACCAGAAGAGCAGATAACGGTAGAAGAAAAGACTCCATCCAGATATGTTCAGAAAAACCATCCAGAGACTCAAATTTTGTGACAGAAAGAGGCAGGTGTACAGACAAGACGAACTATTACAGAAGCTTCAAGCTATCTAGCATTGCTTTCCTCCATCGAACCGCAAAATGTACATGAAGCATGCAAAGATGAATGCTGGGTCAAGGCCATGAATGAAGAGCTTGAACAAATTGAAAAGAATAATACTTGGGAATTAGTTCCTAGACCTCATGATAAGAATATCATTGAAACCAAAGGGATATTCAAAAACAAGTTGAATGAAAATGGGGAAGTTGTTAAAAACAAGGCTAGACTTGTTTGTAAAGGATATGCTCAACAAGAAGTTATAGATTTTGAAGAAACTTTTGCACCTGTTGCTAGACTTGAAGCCATAAGAATGTTCCTTGCTCTTTCTAGCTTTCAGAAGTTCAAAGTATATCAAATGGATGTGAAATCTGCCTTTCTTAATGGAGATCTAGAAGAGGAGGTATATATTGAGCAACCAGATGGATTCATCCTTGGAAATAATCCAAAACTTGTATGTAGACTCATAAAGGCTCTCTATGGTCTAAAAAAAGCTCCAAGGGCCTGGTATTATCATCTTGACAAATACCTTCATCAACAAGGTTTTTCAAAAGGATTAGTTGATAGCAATCTATATATAAAAATTGACAATGATAAATTGCTAATACTTGTTGTGTATGTTGATGATATCATTTTTGGGAGTACTGAAGAAGCCATGAGTCAAAACTTTGCTTTGGTAATGCAAAAAGAATTTGAAATGTCCCTTCTTGGTGAGCTCACATATTTTCTTGGTTTACAAGTTCAACAAAATAAAGATGGTATTTTTCTATCACAAACCAAGTACCTCGAGCACATCTTGAAGAAATATGGAATGAAAGATTCTAAACCAGTATGTACTCCTATGGTAGCAGGATGCAGCCTCAACACAAATGATGAATCAGCAGCAGTACATCAACCAACCTATAGATCCATGATTGATAGTCTACTCTATCTAACAGGTACCCAACTAGACATCATGCATGCAGTGGGAATAGTTCGAAGATTCCAAGCAAATCCAAAGGAAGCACACCTTCAAGCAGTCAAAAGGATTTTTAAATATCTTCAAGGGACACAAAACTTTGGTTTATGGTATCCCAGAGATACAGATCTTACACTTCATGCATATACAGATGCAGATTGGGCAGGAAGCATGGATGACAGAAAAAGCACTAGTGGTGGTGCATTCTTCATGGGTTCCAGATTAGTGTCTTGGTTCAGCAAGAAACAAAGTTCAATTGCATTATCTACATCTGAAGCAGAGTATGTGGCTGTTGCATCTTGTTGCACACAACTTCTTTGGATGATGCAAACATTGCAAGACATTCAAATCACATGTACTCCACCCATCTCCATTCTATGTGATAATACAAGTGCAATTAGTATTTCAAAGAATCTTGTCTTGCATTCCAAAACCAAGCACATACCTATCAAATATCACTTTCTCCGGGAACAAGTGCTTGAACAAAAGGTCAAATTGGAGAATGTTCCCTCCAAGGAACAGGTTGCTGATATATTCACCAAACCACTGCTCAGAGAGACATTTGAATACCTCAGACAGAAGCTGAGAGTAGTTGATGCATCTTCTTGTCATTGATACTTATCTGTTTCAAAGAAAAGTGGTTGTACGCGAGTTTCATGAAGCGTATCGCATACATACGTCGGTTGCTGTGGATACAATCACGTATATGTTGATTTGAAGAATATCAATGGGACAGACTCAGGATGAAAAGAGTCTAATATGGGTCTAACAATGATCATCTAGCACAGGTTCAGGGGGAGCATATACTTCTAATAATGCATTGTTGGCATTATCTTAGAAGATCTTGGTACAATTTCACAGTGGTTGTTGTTTCAGGTGGAATAGGTGCAAAGGGAGATCATGGTTGCTAATGGTGATTAACAGATGTTGTTGATGATAGTTGCTGGTAACTATCTTGTTTTAGATATTTTGTCTCTATGTCATGTATATTTTTTATTATCAAGGTCGTGTAACGACCTATTTTGTTTCCCCATTATGCCTGGGATGGATGATGTAATGTTCTTGTCCTATCATGTATCCTCACTTGGTTGGGCGAATGAGTCAATCTTGGTATATCCCCACTTGGTTGGGAGATGGATGAATGTATGAGTCCTTGGTGATAGGAAGGTCATTTATGATGTATAGAGTCATGTTCTTCTTGTAGAAACTCTTTTTGCAAAGCGTGTTTACAGTCAAGGGGAGCATAACTCTTTGCCCTTGATGACAAAGGGGGAGAGTGACTTGGGGTTGCCATCAAATCCAAAGGGGGAGATTGTTGGCATTATGACACAGGTTTGACGCTATGCCACAGGTGTTGTCCTTGATGGAAACTCACTCAAATGACAGATCACAGTTCAGGCTCTCAGAATGAAGGAAAAAGAGATATACGCAGGTTCCCCTTGACCAAGCCGCGTATACACGCGGGTTCGCCAACCAAAAGGCGCGTATGCGTATACACGCACTTTCACGCAAGGAAAGGCACGTACATGTTGAAAACTTGGTTTTGGTCCCTGGTATTTGGTCCCTTGGTATTTTGACCCGTGGTATTGATCCAAGGTATCTTGACCGAAGTATTGACCCCAGGTATTTGGTCCAAGGTATTACTTCTAAGTGGTTTTGGACCATGGTATTGAGTAAGGCCTAAAACTATAAAAGGAGGAGATCATTAGGCAAAGGCACTCAAGTATTGAATATCTAATGAAGAGCAAGATCTAGAATACTGGTGATTAGGTTATGGTACATAGCTGGATTTGAATCAAGGAGGAACCTGAGCGCTTGAAGAAGGATAAGCTTTATTGAAAGGTCAAGATCTTAAAGAGAAGTATCTTTGTGTGGTCTTTGATCTTTTATAATTGGCGCATGTCTTGATCTGTAAATTTGATAATCTTGGTATAACTAATGTCTAAATAGTTGAAAAGGGTAAATCATCTTTTACAGATTTGTATGCAGGTTCAGTATAGCAAAGGCCTGTATACACGCTGGTTTGGCAAGTCAGAACAGCGTATACGCAGGTTTGCCTTCATATAGCAGCGTATGCACACAGGTTCGACACATTGAAGTAGTGTACATATCATAAAATATGTTTTAGCTACTTTTATTTACTGTTGCAGTGTTCTAGGTTCTGGTTGGGTTCTGGTACTGTTACTGTATTCTGGTTACAGCATTCAAAGAAGTGATTGTTTGATTTAGTTTTGGTTAGTGCAAGGGAGATTGATTGATGCAGATATATTTTGATGTTTGATTGATTCTATTGATGGATCCAGTCTGAAAATTTATGAAACGTGGTCCCTGGAAGAAAAGATAAGGTTGTAGCCTTCTGTAGGTCAGCACCTACGTACTAGTACATCAGCTAGTACAAGAGCTAAGGGGGTTGTATCTCCCTTCCAGGAGAAGTTGGAGAACGAAAGAAGGTTGTAGCCTTCTACAGGTAGAAGCCTGCGTACTGGTATAAAACTGCACCAGTACAGATATATTGTAAAAAGAAGTTTCTTATTAAAAGAAGATAGAGACGAATTGCAGCAGGTGGTTTTCACCCACATTGGGTTTCCACCTTATATCTTGTGTTCTTGTGTGTGGTTGTCTGCTCTGTTTTATTGTACCTGTTACTGCTTATATGGTTATGATTCACAGATTAAAGATCAACTGACTAAATAATGAGTTTACAAGGTATACGTTGGTTGCTCTAAACACAGTTGTGTATATACGCAAGTTGCATTAACAGAAGTAGCGTATATAAATTTGTTTATGGAAATGAAATATTGTTAAGTTGCTAATACTAATTCCCCCCCCCCCCCTCTCAGTATTATTTCCAACAGGTATTGTTCATGAGCATGTCTTTCTGTTATTCATTGTTAATTTCCCATTAGGAATATTACAGTGGTATCAGAGCCATGATCTTGGCCAGTTGTGGGGTAGCCAACTAGATCTTGGAAGATTTGTACATGTATGCACAGTGACGCGTTAAACCATAGACAACCCATGGCTCAAGGAAGATTTAGTATGCAGGAATTCTTGGCCCAGTTGAGGAAGGTGCCGAACCAAATCCATCCTCATCCTTACAGCAGAGACATTAGAGTTGCGCAAGTTGTGAGGGTGTAGCCATCTACACTGTGTGGGGAGAGTCGACAGAATGAGGGCACCAAATCTCCTCAAAAGGAGCAGACAGGACAAGGGCAATTAGAGGGTGAGACCAAGGAGTGTCATTGTTGGTGGAGGCCTAGCTTTCGATATCAGGAGCCTAAGGAGGAGGTTGAGCATGAGGTTGAGGGCACACAGGATTGTGGGGAGCACGTAGACACACCCAACGTTACGCAGGAGTTATCCTTGTTGGAGACTCCCTTAACTGCTGTGGTTGGCATCTTAGTGGAGAGAGTAGAGCATACCCTAGTAGTGGCATCCGTTGATGAGGTGACTGGGGTTGTGTCCAGGTTTTTGGGTGATCGCAGCACACAGCAGATGGGAGAGGTGCCAGGAGACGTATCCACCCTTGATGAGGAACTAGGAGATACAAAGGTATTAAACGATGGTTGCCCACCGCAGTTTCATCAGTTTCAGGCCGACCTTCTAACATTAAAAGGAAGGCCATGTCTGTGCGAAAAGCTATTCTGTTATAGAATGAGGAGCTAGAGGGCATGAGAGCAATTTGTGTCGAGTCAGCGACCAAACTAACTCACGTTGGGGAAAGGTTGGACTCCCTAATGGTATAGCTAAAGTGCACGTTGTGTTAGAAAATTATATATTATAGAGCAATGCAAGACATATAATATGCGGAAAAACACAGACATAAAACCAGAGAGATACAGATATACGTGGTTCACCCAGTTTGGGCTACGTCCACCCCGAACAGCCAATCATTCCTTTCTATTACCAGCAAAATAAAGAGACACAACCTACAGCAAATCCGCTGTAATATCCTCTGTTTTCTCTCACAATCTCACCTCTCTGTTTCTCGCTCTGAGAATACACACATATTCCACAACCTCAATACAATACCCTCATACAAAGAGAGGGGTTGCCTTCTAGGGCAAAAAACCCTAAACTAAACATAAATTCTACCGTCAAATCATCCACCTAATGAACGGCCCAGATTGACTAGAAATTACTATACTTTTACAAGGCAATTTTACATCTGTTTTTGCGCGAGGGACAAGTCCCCCCCACACCCCCCCGCGTGGAGGGGTGTACAATCTTCTTAGGGTATACATCCGGCTGAAACAAAGACCTCTAAATAATCACGCTCCACACCCAAAAATCTCCCACTTGGAGAATGATTGTAGCAACTCCACTGCTACTTCATTTGCTGGACAATGACTCCTCTTTGGACCTGGTTGTTTCTCATCTTCATCGGCATCCTTGAAGACCAATTGAAACTGAGCAAATTCTCAGTTTCTCCCTGGTTACAACTTTTGTTAGCATATCTACACGATTCTGGCTAGTGTGTATCTTTTCCAGCTTCAACTCTCCATCTTCCAACACTGATCGTATGAAATGGTACTTGAGCTGTATGTGTTTAGTCCTGGAATGAAATGTTGAGTT